>QLPG01001432.1:0-18767 GCA_003314385.1 Gomphus sp. MG54 | reverse complement strand
ATGAATATTCATATTCAGAGATTTTTTTTTTTCCCTCAAAACTTTCAAATGTCAATGTAAAATGTAAAATGTGGTATCGTGGTATCGCAGTATCGCGATATCGGGAATCGGGAAGCAAGCATGATATCGGGAAGCAAGCGTGATATCGGGAATCGGGAAGCAAGCCAAGCAATGCAATATACGAGACAGAACGAGCGTGTTCATTGTTTGTTGGTACATGTAAAAATAAACTAAAAAACTAAAAGAGTAAAAAACTAAAAACTAAAAACTAAAAGACTAAAACTAAAAAAAAACTAAAAACTGGAAAAAAAACTTTGTCACACACACGGTCCTGAATGAATTGTTACTTGTTCTTGAAAAAATCTCCATCTCCATTTGGATGGAGGAGGGCTGATGATGATGATGATGTGTGTGTGTACTGTGTTGAGTTGTGTGTTGTGTGTTGTGTGTTTACCTGGCCGCCACCCCACCCGTTCGTTCGTGCATCCAAATCCCAATCAAAAAGATTTCCTGCAAATCTTGGGTGGTGAGGGGGGTGCAAATTTCAACCAAAATGTGGCACACGGGGGTAAATGGCACACGGGTATTACAACCAGTGTCCTGCGACCGCAATTGGGGTATCTTCTCCGTCCTCCTTGTCATATTCAATTACACCACCACCACCACCTCCATCATCAACATCATCGGCGGCAAAACCTAACCTCGAATGCGGCCGTGCTGGGATACCGATTTCAAGCCCGTCTTGTGAACGGGAGCGGGAATGGGAATGGGAACGGGAATGGGATGTGTGTTTGGTGTGTTTGGTGTATTTGGAATTGGAAGGTGTGTATTTGGGGGGAATGGGTATGGCGGATGGAGGTAGTGAGAATGAGGGTGGGGTTGATGAGGTGGGGGTTGATGAAGGAGGGGTTGATGAAGTAGGAGTTGATGAAGGAGGGGTTGATGAAGTAGGAGTTGATGAAGTAGGAGTTAATGGATAAGGAGTTAATGGAGGATGGGATAGTGAATAAGGAGTTAATGAAGGAGGAACTAATAAGGGAGGGGTTAAGAGACTTGGACGACGCTTGTGAGATACTTTGATGGTGTCTTCGTCGAGTGGTGGGTGCTTGACGTTGAGGTTGAGGTTAACGTTGGGATGGATGTCGTGCGCGTGGGTGTGCGCAGAAGAAGCACTACTCCGGCTGGTAGAAATGGAAACGACGTCCGTTCGCATGATGTACTGTGTTTTACCAAAAAAGCAAAAAAGATTAACTATAGCTCATGCTGTTTCCGAGGTAAAATGAAGTGAAGAATAATAATAATACACGTACACCACGGTCGTTCCTTTCCCTAGCCTTCATAGCGACATTGACATGCAGGATTTGGGTGCCGCTATTTCGATGTGGCGGTACGGCTGCGGTGGGGCCGACAGAAGACGTCGACGCCGTGGCAAGTGTAGTAGGTGGAGGTGTAGGTGTAGGTGTAAAAGAATGAGTCCCCGACGACATCGGCTTCAGCCCGTCAAGATCCAAAAACACCGTCTTTACTTCACTCAACGGCTCCGCAAGCGTCCTATTACAGTCCTGTAGAAAAAAAAAAAATTGCGCGCCACGGGCATTGAATGAGCCAAAATAACGATTCAAGAGTTCAAGAGTCAAGAGTGAAGAGTGGGTGGGCGGAACGAACCTCGGAACCTGCAAAGCCAAGCGCAACACGTTCCTCAGCCTCGTTGAACGCGTCGAATGCACGGGTAAGCTCTTGCAGCGTCATGCCCCTCTTTCCCCACTCTGCCGTCGCATGGTACGTCTTTTCCGAACTAGATGTATCAGCCCCGGCGGCGGTCATCGTCGTCGTCGTCGTCGTCGTGGTGGTGACACTGCCAACACAGACACAGTAAGCAACGTTGAGATTGAGTGAGGACTCTCGCAGCGGCAAAGGACCCGCTGGGTGCGGGGTCGTACGACGTTGTACATACCTAGCATCTTGAGTGGCCTGGGATGCGCTATGGCTCGTCGACATAAGAAGCATAACAGTGAGGACGACGAACTAAAAACCAAGCCCAGTTTTCAGTTTTTTTTTTTTTGCAGCCAGGGCCCCACAACAACGGTGTTGTTCCCGTTTAAAGAGGCAAACTTTTTACCATGGGCGCTTTTTCCGACCCGCCCCGGCCGGTGGCTGTCACTATCCGAGTCAGCACCCTTAGGTCAGCATTTGAGGCGGAGTTTTTTTTTTTTTCTTTGCCTTGCATGACTCTTTTACGACGACTGCTTTTTTATTTTTGGAAGACCGAGATGAGCGTAAACTCCGGTGCTCGTTCTGTGTGTCCGAGCATAGCATCGTGTGCCTTTTTTCGGGGCTGTGTGATTCATTTAGATCCTTGATAGCTAGTGATGTGAACTGCCTAATGGCGCGATCATGTATAGCTAGCTTAATGTTGCGGAACTCAAAGCCTAGTTCGGGAATGCGTTCTGTTGTTCATGAGAGCTGTCACCCAGTTTAGCAGATGCTATGCGGGACATGACAGACCAATCTTATTTTATTTTTTTGGCCCATAGTTTTGTGGAAAACCCAAATCTTCTTGCTACAAATCTGAGAAACTCTCGTCCTAACAAGCCTCCATCTTGGTCAAAGTTTTTTTTAATGAGGCAAGAACGAAGAGCAAAGTGACACTTTCATTCATTTGTAGAGAATATATATTATGCTTCTCACCATTACTTTAGAGCACTATTCGTATTTTCAATAAGTGTCAAAATCCAAAACATCTCAATGTGTAAACTGCACACTCGACCTGAACACATGCTTTGCAAGTGAAAGTTGACATTATATCGGGGTGGCACGATGCATTCCCTGCTGAGCAGTTCGTATGTATCTTATGTTGACCCAAAGAAGAAGCTATGACTGAAGTTGACATTAATACCGGGGTGACCGTGCGTTTCCTATTGAAAAGTTACCCTACTGAGCAGTTACAGCAGCTTCATATGTATCATAAGAAGAAGCTATGACTGAAGTTGACATGACACCGGGGTGACCGTGCATTTCCTATTGAAAAGTTACAACAGCCCCCTCATGTTTCCCCAAGAAGCTGTATATGCGGAGGCCGAAAGAATTTCAATCTCACTGCGCACTGTGCTGGGATTGGATTTAGGGTCTGATGCCAGCACATGCGTCATAATCTCAGCTGCATACTCAAAAAACGTGGCTTCTAAATCTCAACTGTGAATGCTATTCCACCATCATGCTGATCGCAGGCCACTGCATTGCATTGCGACGGCGGGTGTCGCGGGATTACCAATCAATGAATAAATCAGTGTTATCTTATGATAAATAGCATAGCATAGCCACTCAAGGCTTCGAAATGTACCAGGGTATTACATGGTCAGCAACATGCTCATCAGGTGGCATAGTGGAGAAGATTTTCTCCTTGGTGCTTCCACATGTATAAGTACCTTCTATACCATGCAACCAGTCATGCATGATTGTGAAAAACCCAAATCCTTCTTGCTACAAATCTCACAACTCTCATCCTAACAAGCCCCATCTTACTCAAAGTTTTGAATGAGGCAAGAACGAAGAGCACTTTGACACTCTCATTCATTTGTAGAGAAACTCTTCTTGCTACAAATCTCACAACTCTCATCCTAACAAGCCCCATCTTAATCAAAGTTTTAATGAGGCAAGAATGAAGAGCAAAGCGACAATTTCATTCATTTGTAGAGAATATATATTATGCTTCTCACCATTTCTTTAGAGAAACATTCGTATTTTCTTTTCAATAAGCGTTCCATCTTTAATCAATAAAATCTCATGTAGTCCAAGTGGGATTTTGTCAAAAATATTATTCTTTCAAAATTCAAACACATCTCAATGTGTAAACTACACACACTAGACCTGAAGAACACATGTTATCCCAATTGAAAGTTGACATTATATCGTCGGGGTGGCGTCGTGCATTCCCTACTGACCAGTTACAGCAGCTTGGTATGTTAGCTTGTGTTTCCCCAAGAAGCTATGACTGAAGTTGACATTAATACCGGAGTGACCGTGCGTTTCCTATTGAAAATTTACCCTACTGAGCAGTTACAGCAGCTTCATATCTGGCTTGTGTTGACCCAAAGAAGCTATGACTGAAGTTGACAGGATACCGGGGTGACCGTGCGTGTCCTATTGAAAAGTTACAACAGCTCCCTCGTGTTTCCCCAAGAAGCTGTGTATGCAGAGGCCGTAAAAATTTCATTCCTCACTGCGCACTGTGCTGGGATTGGATTTAGTGTCTGATGCGAGGACATGCGTCATAATCTCAGCTGCAGACTCAAAAAACGTGGCTTCTAAATTCCACCATTATGCTGACCGCAGACCACTCACTGCACTGCAATGGCGGGTGTCGCGGGATTACCAATCAATGAATAAATCAGTGTTTATCTTGATGATAAATAGCATAGCATAGCATAGCCACCTAAGACTTTGAAAAATCACCTTGTGGTTGGGTACCAGGGTATTACCTGGTCAACAACAGGTTCATCAGGTGACATAGTAGAGACACATCCTAATGCGGAATGGGCATCGTTGTTGTGGAAGCAACAACAGGTTACAATATATAGCTGTCTCATTTGTGGGGGGTGTAGTGAATAACCAATGTCCATTTGAGACACCTTCCGAGCTGGTTACTTTGATTACCATACCCATTGCCACATTTACAGTAAATGGACCAATATCATACATATAGTATCTTCAGGTTACATTGAGACCCAGTTCATTACACTGTAGCTCACATTTCCTAAGTTGCTTTACAACAATATTGTGATCTTAATAGCAATCTCAGTCATTTGTAAGTATCAGACTGAGGTGCAATGGAGAAAAGTGAGTAGTATTTATATTACAGTGAATGTGGAGAGTAGACTCAAACAAAAGGAGAAATAGACTTGAACAATAAGTATGACTGTGTAGTCAGTGAACTTGCAGTCAGACTCACACCACTTATTACTGATGCTTCAACACTCCCCCTCACTGTGGTAACAGTGAGTTATCATGGTGACTGAATAGTTGTTATGATGATGATAAAGGATGTAATCGTAATATATATTCAATCTCCCAAAGGCAAGACAATGGCAAGGTTCTGATTGGGGATTGGCTTCAACGTATTGTGTTGCGCCCACTTAGACCGCACGGTCCCCGATTTTGTAAAAGCAAAGTAGACGGAAGTGAACAGAGGAACCTTAGTCAAAATCAAGATTGATTTTCTGACTGAAGACTGAACTAATAGTACAAGATCTTTTATACTACTTTCTAATCTATTAGGAGTCGAATAGATTCCTATAATAGAATGAGAAAGCCAAGGATCGTGAAAAGCAAGAAACAGACATACTATGTCCCAAATAATGATCTCCTCCATGACATTGTGGAGTGATGTGTCACTCAAATTCCTAACGGAGTTACCCTAAGGAACGTAATAGCAGATCGGACATAAAGGACTGAGCGGAATTGCAAATAGATTAAAATGGAATGAAACGTAAATGAAAGGATATTAAACGTAAATGAAGATGGAATGGAATAATGAGCATATGGAATGTGATGTAAATGAGTGGAGTGAATTGACAGGAGCATGTGGCACCAATACGGATACATGAGGTGCATATAGTCCGTGGGCTGAGGGCGTTATGGTGAATAGCGAGTGAGAGCAGAGTTGGGCTGAGTGGGCTGAATTGAATAGTCGGCTTGCTGGCATACAGTTCCTGACAATAGTCCAAGCATGGACATGAACTTCTTGTGTTTGGGGCATGGTAGGGCCTTGGTCATGATGTTGGCAGGTATGTCCATGGTTGGTAGGTACTTGAATGTGACATCCTTTGTGGCAATATGTTTGCATGTGTAATGAAATTGCACATCAATGTGTTTTGATCTAGCATGAAAAGTTGCATTTTTTGTTAGGGAGATGGACATAGCATTATTACTATGCATAATAGTGGTAGACTGTCAATAACCTGATAGGTCCAGTAGTGTCCATAGCCAAATGCCTTCCTTTGTTGCTTGGCACCTTGTGACATATTCAGCTTCACATATTGAAGTTGTTACAACTGGTTAGTGTTTCAAGCTCCAAGAAATAGAACCACATCTGAGAGTGAAAACATATCCTGAAGTGGAGCATTGTGAATCAATACATCTAGCATAATCCAAATTCGTATATCCTGTAAGTAGCAGTCTGGTGTGATCCCCAAGAGTGAAACTATAAGACCTTGTCTTCTTGAGATAGTAAAGAACATGCCACAGAGTGGTCCAGTGGGGTAGACCAGGATTCACATTTAATTGGCTAAATTTGTTAGTAGCATATGTGATGTCAGGTCATGTTGCCATTGAGGTGTATATAAGTGAGCCAATGCCTGCAAGGTATGGGATTGTCATCATTTTTTCTTGATGTTTTGTAGATTTTGGTAACATAGATTTAGAGAGTATAATATTTGAGTTGAGAGGTGTAGAGACAGTATGTTATGGCCCATGCCCCAGATCAATCTAACTTGTAACTGCACTACTGTCCTGCCCATCTCTGATAATTTCCCAGCCATGCCATTAAGAAACCAATCTTCCACCCATCCCTCTAAGATCCTGCAATCCCATGATCCTGCAATTCCATGATCCCATAGTTCTGCAATCCTGCATTTCTGTGATGGGTGTCTCTAGGGTTCTTAAGGAACTCATTCCCCTTGTTCTTCTATTTTCTATTCACCCCCTTGTATTTTCCTCTTCCCTTGTCTTTTGACTAGACAGTAGAAAGTACAAGGTAATCTACAAATGTATATAAACCCCCAGTTGACTGAACTGTTTGCTAATTTGAATATTGACTTAATGTCAGGGTTCAGTAATGCTAAAGATGTGAGTGGGAATTGGCCAAGTCCTGCAGGCCAGTAGTAGTGGCTTTGGCTTCAATGTGCTTGTGCATTGCACTCTACTCTCCATGCATGCCACCAATTTGGGACAGAAGAGGAACTCAGGAGAGTGCTGAGGATGTTGGCCTGAGTAGGGGACTTTAACAGAGAAGGGAAAGTAAAGGGGCTTAAGCCTAGTTGATACCCAGAATGAGGAAGTATGTACATGCATACACTACTTATATAGGCTAAGAAGTGAGATGTGGAATAAGGAATGTAGAACAATAAGGTATGCAGAAGGGGAAGAACATATCAGAAGGACTAGGGTGCATAATTATTGGCCGGGGAGGCACAATGGGGCCAATCCCTCACAGATAGAGGGACCAGCAGAAAACGAGAGCTGATCCAGGTTGGAGTAGAAGGTCTGCAGCTGCTATGTGAGTGATCATGAACGAATCACAGGAAAGAGAACACTTAGGGGTTGGTCATTCGCTAAGGGGTGCTACGTCGGTGTATTTATCGAAGCGGCACGGGGATTGTATATAGTGCAGGGTAGCGGGGATGATCTTTGTCCGTGAATAAGGCTGCCTTATTGGCGTCCATGTATACTTCTGAAACAATTTGACCGTTGGCTGCCTTCTTGAAGAGGGAGGGAATGCGTGCGCGGGACCCGTCGGAAAGAGGATCTTTCGCATATTTTCCGGCCACCCATACGTCCTTCTCCTTAGCCTCTTCAATCCAGCTCCTTCCAGTGATCCGCTTTGGCCTTGCGGAGGGCTGAGATGTACGTGTTCCTGGCACTGTTTGAGGTGCGTTTGCTATCCTCCCAACTAGTTGTAAATCTGGTGCAAAATTCGTCTCTGCTCTTACGTGCGTAGTCATGACGGAGCTGAATGAGGTTTGGGTTCCACCAGCGCTTGAGGTAGGGAGTGAACCGGGACACGGGGACGGACACCTTACTGGTGACTTGAGTTGCGGTTGTAAGCCGGTCTACGAAGCCGTCGATTTCGGGAGGGATGGAGGGGAGCGGGACACCAGAAGACCGGACTGGGTGAGGTTCTCAGAGAGCATCTGTCGGAATTTAGGAATTTGACCCAGTCTGCATTCCTGAAGTTGCGTCCTGGGGTGGTTTGACGTCTGTTCAGCTCCACATCTATCCATGTGTGAATGGGCAGATGGTCCGCGGATGGGAGGCGGTCGTCAGTATCGCAGGACAAAACTCGGTGGGTTAGGTCAGAAAAGAGGTCGACGGTGGTCCACGTTCGATGGGAGTCAGATTGAAAGGTGGGAGTGCCAGCAGGGAGTTGGATTTCCATGTGATGCTGAGAAATCAACTTGCTGTTTTTCACAGCAACTCACGATACACGAATTCATTTTATGAGTACTAGATATATATTAAATGTTGAAGAAAGTTTATTACATTTGTGTAAATTTAATAGGAAACTTTGGGGGTAGTAAAAGTGAATGGTGGGGGGAAAAGGTTTTCTAAGTAAACTAACTAGCCGGGCAATCCTTTCATTACGCGAGGGCAGGGGGTGGGGGCGCGCGTAATGCGACCCCCATTGCGAGAGATACAAATTTGGCAAACAACAAGGATAGATGATTAGGCAAGATAGAAAATATGCAAAAAAAGTCTGTTCCTCCTCTCCTTCATCGGCCGCCACTTCCAAAAAAGAAAAAAAAAAAAAAATAGAAAAAGAAAAAGCACAACGAAGTAAGAAAAATTCCTTCCCCACTGCTCCCTTGTCATGCAACCGTGCGTTCGATCTGTGTCAATGGGCACGCGTTCCTGCTATTCGAGTACACCGGTCACAAAGTTGAGAGTGGGTAGTATTGTCGTATCGTCTCTAATTCGCCTCGGGAACGTAGAGATAACTGTCTATAGCCGCCATCTCCTAGAATCATGATATGAAATGTGAGAAATTTGCAAAAGAGGTTCAAAAAAGCGTAAACACGTACCTCAAATGCAGCATGGACAAAACTGAGGATACGCTGTTATAATGCAAAGTGGCTGCCACGGGGCCTTCAGTTTGTGTGCAGTCACGATCATGTCGGTTTCATGGGCATTGCCTATCAAATGTTCAGGGTAATCGGATGGCAACGGTGATGCCGTTTCTTGATAGTTTTCAAGTGACACCGGTAAAGTTGTTACCGTTGTGCCAAGCCCGTCTTCAGATGGCGCCAGTGAAGTCGTTACTGTCGATTCATGATCATCGTCAACATCTTTAGAGTCGTCACTGGCATCGCGATGGGTGGTACCATTCCATGTTCCAAGGGACTACAACATGGAAACGTTAACCTAGGACAATCGGCACAGACGCGGTTCATACTATAACTTACAGTGGCATATGTGCGGATGACTTTTGCAACGGCAGTCAAGTGGCGAGTAATAATCCGAGTTGTGACATGATTGACATGAGATGTCAATGCCTGCAACAAGTACGACGCAAACGCATTCGAGTCGGTGTCAAGTAGGATCGACGAAGTCGACGGAAGACGGTTTGTCGACGAGTCCGCAAAAATGAACTTCGCCAAATTCATTCACCAACACTGAAGAGTGACCCTAATGAGGGTCTACGATGGCAGTCTGAGGGGTGTGCCAGATGGAGCTCATGATAAAACTAGAAGGAGAGGTGATGGTGGTTAAGGGAAGAGCGTTGAAATGGTGGAAGGGAACTTTATACAAATGCTGGAGATTGTCGTTGTTTGTTCCCTATAGCAAGCGCCTGGACAAGCGAATATTGATATCCTTTTTGATCGGGATTTGTTATAATTGGTTTGAGGAAGCACATGACAAGTTTTGAATGCTGAGTGACTTCTCAGCCTTTAGAGCGTCAGCCATGCATAGTAAGCTGTTGATATTTCAAGAGCGAAAGTCTGCAGCAGCATGCTAGGGCTGATCAACTCACAAAACAGACAGGAAAATAGCGGCAAAAAGCGGCAAGTTTCCCCCGATTCTCACGAACCGACGTCAAGCAAGGTTCAGTATTATATAATGGAAGTCACTTAAAATAAACCAGCTCCGCTCTGACTTACATCGGAAACTTGAGTAGGGTCCGAAACTTCTGATCACCGCTGTCTTTTTCTTCTTCTCCTTGTGCTGCGGCAAAATATGGGCGATCACAATGGTGCAGGCCATCTGGCACTATACAGACTTATGTTTGCGTATGAGTAGAAATGAACCAAAGACATGTCATTAGGACTTGTGGTGCGCTCATAACCATATATTCACAAAGATGGTACCTCTTGAGTTTGGTATAACAGTTGAGTATGGAATGTTTATGATATGGGGTCTGTACAGCTTCTGGTCCAGTGATGTTTAAATATACCTTCTTAGTCCTATCCCCTTCCCATGACTTTGGAACAGGTGTTTGTATCTGTGTAGAGATAACACAATGTTTGCAAATTTGTGGGAGGTGTGTTTGCAAATTTGTGGGAGGTGTGTTTGCAGAGTTGTGGGGGGTGTGTTTGCAGATTTGTAGGAGGTAAGCAAGATTAGTAGGCATACCTTGGACAAGTCCTTTTGTTACCATTTCTTTTATGGAACTATAATTGACATGGTATTAAATCTGTGTGTCATGCACTTATTAAAAACATGATTCCAAAGGATTCCATGAAGGGGCTGGGTATTCTGTAGTTGACAAGGGGTTGGAGGTCAAAGGGTCAGATTACCGTAAGGGTGGAAAGTAGTGGATTGGCAGATGATGAAGTGCTGGAGCTTAGGGTGATGGTTGACTTGCAGCAAAGACTAAGCAATTAGTTGTTGCAGATGTTCACAGTCAGAGGAACACTTGGCTTCAACTTATGTGTTGCACCCTCCTTGATTGTCTGTCCCTAATTTTGGAAAGTTGGGGAATACGAGTGCAGACACTAGGTCAGAATTAAGCTGGAAACTAAGTTGAAGAATTAAATTGCAAAATTAAGTCAGTATTTGAACTAGTAAACAGTCCAGCTGACTGGAGGTATATATACATGTAGGAGCTACCTTGTATTTTAAATGTCCAGCCAAAGAACATGGGTAAGGAAAGTACAGGGGTCCAAATAGAAAATGAAAGAACAATGGGAACTGGTTACTCAGCAACCCCAGAGTTCCCTAATGATGCAACCAGAAATGCAGTGGAGGTGAACAGATTGGTTGCATAGTTGTGTTATGGCTCATCCCCCAATAAAACCATACCAAGCCTCAGTGTTAAGTCTGCATGCCAGGTGCTTAGCTAAATACTTCCAGAGGGGTTTCTGGAGGTTTCTGAGGGGTTTCTGTAAAGGGGGTTGAGGTTCCGAGAATGATAGGGTTCGAGGTCATGGATTCACAGATGGGAGACAGAAAGATGGGAAGCACTGGAGACTTAGAGTTGGTCGCGTATTAGGTTGATATGACTAGTTGTTTGAGTGTTTGAAGTCAGAGGGACTTGGCTCCAACTTATGTGTTGTGCCCTCCTCGATCATCTGTCCCTAATTTCAGAAAGTCGGAAAGTTTACTGGAACTGAATCAGGAACTACAATGCAGATTAAGTTGATATTTGTACTGGCAAATAGTCCAGTCGACTGGGGGTTTATATACATGTAGCTAACTCTTGTACTATCTATTGCTGAGTGAAGACAAGGGGGAGAAGGGAATACAAGGGGCTAATAGAAAAGGGAGAACAAGGGAGTAAGGTACGTGATGATCCTGCACATCGTTTATCAAGGAGCAGAACCTAGGTCTTGGAATCGCAGGAGGTTCAGGATTTCAGAACTTTGGGTTGATGCAACGGAATTATGGAAAACAAGTGTTCCAGACTTTTAATGATTGGAAGGTCCCAGAAAAGGTACAGGTGGTTGTGGAGACTAGTATGGGTTTATTGGGAGCATGGGCCATAACACTCAGTTCACTCAGTCATACCAACCGAATGTCTAACATCTAATTCTACCTACAAGTGATCAAGTCATTCACAAGTCACATAGTACATTGGTCTCAGTTTGGTACATTCACCATTCTTGTTAAGTTCAGTTCACCTTTCATTATTTCTACTTCACTTATTCTTTTATGCCTCACTTCACTTTGCTTTGGTATGTTGGCATATGTTCAGTCACCCTTGTCCATTCTTCATATTTTGTTTCTATGATATTTGATTCTGCATACATTTCTTGTGTTACTCTGTTGCATGTCAAGGTCATTTATACCCATTTCTTTGACTATAAAAGTAGTGTATTTGATGCATGTATTTCTTCATTCAGAAGATCACATTTAGACTTGTATATCCTCTTAGCCTCTCTGTCTTTCATCCACATTTGGGCCAAAACTCTTGGCACTCTCCTGAACACCTCCCAAAATCCAGTGGCATCATGGAGAGAGGGTGCAACATACAAGTATGTTGAAGCCTGCCACATCTGCTCAGCTCATTGGACTGAGCCAAATTATGTCTGCATTGTGTTCAAGGTATCATTACACTAGTACTGAGTTCACACAACATCAGCATTTTGGTGCTATTACATGGTGACCTTTTCAACACCTGATGTGGATATCTCCAATTGAATCTGCAGAGATGTTTATGCCACATATGCTCCTTGCCAGAATTCCTCATAGTGTTGAGAAGTCTGCCTTGTTAGGTGAGCAATGACTTGTTATGCCAGAGTCAATATGGTATGGGAAATTTGGAAAGGCAGCAGCAATTATATCAGGAGGTAGATTTCCCCAGTCCATAGAACAGGAGAGATCATCCAGGAGGGCACATTTGAACCTTATCTTTTCCTTTTGACTTCTCTCCAGCTTCATTTTTCTTGGGTTTAACATTCTTGAACCATTCAGGAGCTTTTCCTTCAGATCCCACCCCCATTTCTCACAAGATTTTTTGATAGTATGTCCTGTTTTTGAGCAATTTGTGTTTCAAACTTTTTTGTTGAGCTGTAAAGGCTGTCCATTTTTCTGTGGGGATTCCTATGTGCAGGGATCCTGTGCCTTTGTCTCTGTCCAGACAATGATATCCACTGATGTAAGTGATATGCCTGAAGTCATAAGAATACTAATCAAGTTTTCCTTCAGGATATGCTATAAAAGTAACAAGGACAAACATATCTCTAAGTGTTATGGTCATGATAATGAGGAAATGTGAGAGGGGTTGGTATATTGGTATGTCATCTATTTAACAGAAGAGACTGAAAGAAACTTGCAGCATGGTGCGACTGTGCAGAGCCAAAATTTATGTATTGAGAAACCACCATAGCACGTGGCGTACCGGACACCGACCAGTTGGTATTGATATATCATGGCACGAACACGAACAACCAACTATTACAACCATACGCAAGTTAGGTGACGTGTCATGTGAGCCTGATTATCATGCCACATTTCAATATGTTTCAAATGCTCAGCAGCACGTTCAGTCCCAAATTCCAAGGCACATCGTTTTGGTTTCTATAAGGGATGACTTTGGAAATAAATCCCTCTACAGCTGGAAGTTATCAACGAATCTTGATTATACACTGCAACTTCGGATAGAAGCCCGATCAATATGAGGTACGGCATTTCTGATGTGGAATTCCTTGGTCATGTGGGTTTGGCAAAAAACCATTTTTCCCAACTACAAACATATCTCATTTGTATTTGTACAATAATATCTCTCCTCTTACAACGACGCCGACCATGGATCCCTCTCAAATACTTATTGATATCGAAGATAACCGTATGGTCACGGTCAGTCCAATGCTAATATGGTGGATTAGCAAGATCAGTTATTTCTTTTGTTTTTAGTGCTCTAATAGTATGTCACTCCCACGCTGTTATCGTCAATGTTGGAAGGTAACTGACATGTTCATTAACATGAAAAATCAGTTGCCAGCGTTGTGCTAGTTGTACGTCCGCCAGCTCTTACCGAGCTTCGTTCTACATGACTCATGCTTGATACAAGGTATACGATTACCTTCTGACTCTGGAGCTAGAAATTGACCTTATCTGGCCTACTCCATCGAGTTTCGGCAAGGTGCTATATTTTGCGACCCGGTACTCTGCACTCTTAGACAGCATAATATTTACGTCTAGTTCGTGATTCTTTATTCCAGTACTCATTACCCTTAGGTCGTGCTGAATAACATGCAGTCACTTTTATGCCGTCCCCTGTTTCACCTCTTGTCTGTTCCAGAATTTACAACGTGGTCGTATGTGCGTGGTATAATAACTTCTTTCGGATACGCTGGTTTATGGGTGTGGTGTGCGGTATCCAGGGATGATCGTAATTGGGATATTTATTTCAGAAAGTAAGGGAATGTGTGTTGGGTTCTCTTCCAATTGTTGACATGGAGTGTAATTTATCATTTCAGTGGTTCTAGTATTTCGGACTTGGGCACTCTGGGGACAAAATAGTAGAATGGCCATCCTTCTACTGACCATGTTGGTCATATTAGGGATACCGATTATCCTCTTTGTTCACTTTGGTCTCACTGGTGTTCAATGTATGCGTGTTCCTGGGGTCACAGCTTGGTTTCATGGAACTTGACAGCTTTTGCGTCTCTAGTCGCACCGAGTCCAGTTCCACAAGTCGGTTGTTGGCTAAAACACGACCTGAACCGGACCATGTTTATAGCCTTTATTCTACTCTTGCTTATCGAGTCAGGTTGGTGCATACATTTCTGCCGTTCAGAGAGTATTTGAACACCAGCGTTTTGGTTATCAGTCATCTTGACGCTAACTGTGGTTAAAGGGAGACAACATCGTGCGTCGTTCATATCACTGAAATCAAATGCATCTCGCTGACAGGTCTATGTTTTCTTGCTTTTAAGTGCGTCACAGCCACGCACGTCTGTTGGTGACGCTGTACCGAGATGGTGATAATTTGATCAGCCATGTATCACGTTGCAAGAATGTCTGACTATCTGATGTCAATAGGCATACTATATTACCTTTTCCTATTCTGTACGTTGTTCCTTTCAGCCTGTTTTGCCTTCCTAAAGACAGACTCAAAAACATGTTTCAATATCAAGTGTGTACTCTTGCAAATATTATCGTATCTGCAAAATCCGTACGTAAAGCCGATGCTTTTTTCAAGGGTCTGAGACTCACTAGAAGACACCCTACATACAATAGGTGAAACCCGGGCCGTCCCTTCAATTGTGCGTCCAGTCAAGACCGTTTCGTTGGTGACAAAGGCACTCACCTATTTTCATGGCTTAGGTTACAGCGCGAACTGCATTCAATCGTGACGTCCCGGATGTTGCTTAACTTGCGACAAGCAGTCTCGCTTGATCGCGCAAAGAGAACAGCCGGAGGAGAGGGGAGCGCGTCGGACGACAATGAGGCGAGCTTGAGCGTTCGCAGGACGCGGCTGACCGCACTGTCTAGTGTTATTATTGGAGTGGACACTTGGTTTCATGAAGGCATTAATGACGAACCGGTGGCGACGGGCATGATTTAATATCTGGGAACTTGGGAAGACGTCACTACCTACTGTTCAGCGGTAGGGCACGCCACAGAACCACTAGGGAACATTCCACACTGGGAGAATTTCCTAATTTTTAAGGGCGGTTAAAAGGCTCGGGCAGGCCCGGCAAGTTTCATATTTAGCGGATCACAATGTAGAAGTGCGCAACTTGAGTAGGGTGAAGCAAAGAGTAAAGCTATTAATATCAATCAACTCTAGAAAGGTTGAGATGCCTGATAACTGTCGTTATTATGCGCAGTGGCTAAAGACGAAGGAGCTCAGTGAATGGACGATTCACTGAGCGTGTATTGCAACTATACCTAAAGACGAAGGAGCTATAGACGTACTATAAGCTGCCTCACGTCTCGGTATACGGAAATGGTACGTACCTCAGTGAATGGACGATTCACTGAGGCACAACTAACTACAATATAGATTACATACTGCCACGGTCGAGCATGACCGTGGCTACCTAACTACCAGTCCATCCGTCGGACACGGCCCTGCGTTCGCCGCTTACCCCGCTCAACCTCTAGTGTCGACAATAACTACCTAATAATATATCTATATTTTTGTAGGAATGTCAGACTCAATTTATTCTGAATAATGTAGAGTGGTTACATAATAACTGCCTTTAGATGCAAGCCAGCACTCAAACGGAAAACTTTATACTAGGAGAGTGTTGGTAGTGATAAAAATCATGAAACAGTTGCATTCCCTCCATACTTCCCCTCAAGTGTTGTAAGAGACTTTCAGTCTCACAAGCTTGACCTAGGCTTCTGTTTGTTATATTGTACAGTCCCAGAAAGCATCTCAAATTAACTTTTGGGTAATGCCTTTGTAAACAGGTTGGTGATGCTCTCTGTCAGGACATATTTTATCTCTTCAAAACAGTGATTGTTTGCCTTATGAAGTGATATTATATGTCCTTGTGATTACTGCATGTTTTCAAAGTATGTTTCACTGAGCTTCAGTTTGCTTGCTCATACCAAACAAGGTCCTTACCATAACTTTATGTATGATAAACAAGTCAATCATTCAAAGTCTTTCATGTACATTTGGTCTCGGTTCAGTACCTTCAGTTCATTTCATCCCCTTCCTATTTTGCTTTGGGTCATTGAAGTTTGCTTCACTTTATTCATTTATGTTCACTAGGATCAGGAACATGGGAGTTGGGTATTTGTGGTTCAGGGAGGCCAGGAACAAAGAGATGAACATAGGACAGCATTATGCACAAAAGTATATAAGAAAGAACAACCATTACATACTATTATAACCCACACAGACACAGAATGGTAGATTAATAATGGTGGCCTATATGCTAGGCACCTATAGAGGCAGGGAGAACATGAGGGCTGGGAGAATACTCAGCACACTAGGGATGGAAGCTATGGGGAAGAAACAGATCAGAAGACACATAAGAAATGTAGGAAACAACACCCACATGATGGGAAGCAGATGAGAATAAACCCAGGGAACATATATATAGCTGGCACAGATTGACTGATAGAAAGACAGAGATATGGCAGTGACATGGGACTTAGGGAAGGGATAAGGCATATGAACAAAAGTTTTTCACTTACACCATACAGTTAACCCACATGAACAGGACCACAAAGACAAAGATTGTAACACAGTGATCTACATCAGGTCAACTATATGTGGATGCCATGTCAGGATATTTACATGCAGTCTCACACTTTAGATATGAGTTTTGTATAAAATATAGCTAGTCAGGACACCATATACACTAGTTAGTCTTGCACTCATAGAACATTGCTCCCCACCCCAGTCAGCATATTCAAGTCATTACATGACCACACATGACCATGATACATATCAGGCTGCATTTGTTGCCATCATTGTTCAAATCTCCTGAGGCAACAGGAATCATTCCTAAGGCATAGTCTAAGGTACTCACACCTACACTAAATGTTATCATTGCTAGGAACATCAACATGTGATCTTTGCATTCCCATACACATTGTAAAGCCCACAATACCATGCTCTGATTTACTCGGCAGTACCAAC
Organism: Gomphus sp. MG54; assembly: GCA_003314385.1. Taxonomy (NCBI): domain Eukaryota; kingdom Fungi; phylum Basidiomycota; class Agaricomycetes; order Gomphales; family Gomphaceae; genus Gomphus; species Gomphus sp. MG54. The sequence continues at coordinate 1,507 of QLPG01001432.1, read as the reverse complement.
CAACCAACCCTTACCCATATCATCCCTCACCAGTGTGTGGCCTTGGCTCAGTACATTTGGTTCATCATTTGGTTCATCATCTCTATCCCACCCTCCTATTCTTTATCATTCTTTTATTCCCTGTCCTTCCTCTTGCCTGTTTACCCTCAGGACACTCACTATTTGTTGTCACTCAGCAGTGGCCCTATTGTTTTATGCTCAGCCACTTTCTATTGTTGGGAATATTGCAAGTTCGCACCACAACATTCCATGTGACGTGTCTGCATTACATAAGTAGCGCTGTAGCTAAAATTTTCCTTGTCGAATTATAACCATCACTCGTGTTTCATAGTGCGTGCTTCAGGGGAAATTCAACATAATTTGACCACACCCGTATTGGATGACTCGAGTGTACTGACTCATCCTCTTAATCACCTTCTTGAAAACCGCAAAACCATACTTCATCCAAATTACCCCTGTTATGTCTGAAGACCGTGATCCAACATTCGCTGCCCTTACCGATGGCAACTATGCAGAATGGGAGATACGTATGGAAGCAGACTTGGTGGAATGAGGACTGTGGGAATATGTTTTTGGGAAGGTTGTGAAACCAGAAGGTGATATGGTTGGTGCCAGGAAGGCCATTGTGAAGTACGAGACGAAGATGAGGCAGACCAGGGCCAGGATGATCAAGAGGGTCATGCCAGTCAGTTGCCCCATATGAAGGATCTCGACCCGAAGAAGGTCTGGGCAGAACTACGGCGCGTCCATCAGGCTCAAGGCTTTGGTTCGAAGCTGGCGATGCGGCGTGCGTTCATTAATGCAGGGATGAAGGTGAACAAGTCTCAGGAGGTTGTGGAAACCATGGCATCGTGGATTGGCAGGGTAAAAGGCATGCGTTTTGGACTAGAGGCCATTGGAGTGGATGTGACAGATGACAACATTATCCTTGTGCTCACAAACAGACTACCTATGGTCTACAACCAAATCATCATCATGTTGGATGCCGCTCATCCAGAAGATATCACACTCGAGAATGTTATCACTCGGCTTGCAAATGAAGAACGGCGACAGGAGATTGAGGTTGTCAAAAGGGAAGATGAAAAGGCCAACCTTGGAGGATCCACACTTGTTGCCAAGAAAGGACGCGATGTCTCAGAGATTGTCTGTTTTGGTTGCAGGAAGAAAGGTCACTTTCGCTCTCAATGTCCAGAGAGGAAAGAGGAGACAGCTGCTGTTGCACATGATTCTGATGAGTTATTTGCTTTTTAACTCATGTGGTGCTTCACTTGAGAAGGTGTGTTGGGAATATTGCGAGTTCGCACCACAACATTCCATGTGATGTGTCTGCATTACATAAGTAGCGCTGTAGCTAAAATTTTCCTCGTCGAATTATAACCATCACTCGCGTTTCGTAGTGCGTGCTTCAGGGGAAATTCAACATCTATTGTTCTATTTTCACTCACTCTTTTGTTCTCTGTCATATTTCATTGTTCTATTATCATCCACATTCCTTGTTCTATTCTTG
>QLPG01001428.1:0-23197 GCA_003314385.1 Gomphus sp. MG54 | reverse complement strand
CGATCGTTTCTGCTGCACGCACTGGGGTAGGAGCTGGCGAACCACCGCCATTCACTCATTGCCAGTAATGCCTGCGTCGACTGACGCCCTTGAGCAACCGCCCGCGACGCCCTCGTGCCAGACCGGTAGTCAATCCTGTAACGTTCACACCGCCGTCGATTTCGGGGAAGATCTCAGGGGGTTGCGTAACCCGCGCTCGCCGCACAGCCCTATCACCGCATGCGCCGTCACAATAAAGGACGCAGGCATTGGTGAGACGCCGCCGGTTCGTTCGTCGCCAACGATGTCTGCCGATGCTTGCACATCTGCCGCAGTCGACTCCATCCGCGTTCATGTCGTCGCCTTGACGCGCACCAGCCCAGGAGGTCGCGTGAGGCGCGTTCACCGCTCAGCTAAATCCGCGTTCGCGCTCGCGCTACACGCTCACACACCCTCCTACTCCATTCCCGTGTCGAAAGTGCCGCCTACGCTCGATCGCGCAAGTGTCGTCCGCCACACCGACCGATGCCCATGCGATCGCTCCTCGGTCGCTGTCCCCCTGGCTTATTCCGGACCGTAAGCTACCGCTGGTCTCGTTCCCACCGCGTTCTCGCTCCCGCACCTTGTCGCCGATAACATCGCTGTTATACGCTGGCCGTCGCGATCATCATCACTCCATGCGCCGTCTCCGCACCTTCAGCCTACCGCCGGACGTGCGCGGTGCCGACTACGCGATCCGCCTGCTGTTTGGACGTGCGATGATAAGTTGCCACAGCCGCTGACATGTACCGGACGTGATCCGCTCGATGCGGACGATGTACGCGTTGATCGACGCTCTTGAGCGACCGCCAACAACGTCCGCACCTCTGTCTGCTGTCAATCCCCATGCATGTTCACGCTGTTGCCGAGCTCGGGAAGCTGCTCACAAGCCTCCCTTTGGCAGCACCCGGTGCCATCTGCTGTGGTCACCGACTCTGGGGATGCTTCGAAAGGCATGGTTAAACGGGTACGCTCATGTACCCATTTGGTGGTCATCTCGGGCGCCCTTCGGCCGGCCCTATACATCGGGTTGGTGGATATCCCTTGTGTGTAGTTGGTGGACTAGGTGTGTCTATGTCCATGTGTCGGGTCGCCACATTCTAGAGAGGGGGTAATGTCAGGGGACTACTGGTTTATTTCTCTTTTCCTCCCTTTTATTCCTTTTATCTCCTTCATTTCTCTTATTCTTTTGCTTACATTACTTCCTTGATTATTACTCTATCTTCCCTTCTCACATATTTGCTATAATCCCTTCCCCTTAATATTCTATCCTCTTCCTTGCTGGCTGTGACAGGCTTGTTATGTCACAGTCACTGTAGCTATATAGTTGCCGCTTAGGTAAGGAGGTCCTTTGGTTGTTCTCTTCTGGACCTCCCTGCCAGGTAAGCGGCTCGCATGTATTTAGCTACATTACTTCTTATATACTTACTTCTGGACCTCCCTGCCAGTGTCTGTAGTGTCTGTGGGTAAACATTAGGGTTCGAGTCCCTGGGTTAGGCCCTGGGTAGGTCACAGGGCTGGGTGGTGTCCCGCTGTTGGTCGCCCAGCAGGTACTGGAATCAGTACCCGTGCAGGTTGCCCTTACAAGACCCTGGAAAATCAATTTGTATCAAGGAGGTACTCTGTATCAAGGAAGTCTACTACAATGTATCAAAATTCTAAAATTCTAGATACCCTGACTTTTCTCCTTGGAGAGGTAGGATAAATATTGACTAAACACTTTAAATTTCCTTATTGGTCCTTAAAGCAGACCTGAGTTGGAGGCTTACAGAGGGTATGGTTGAGGGATAGACACAAGTTCACAATGGTAAAAGCATGAAATCCAGCTTAAATATGTTACTTCGCATCTGGCTTACAGTAGCCTGAAGCAATGTGGACTTTTGTTAGCAGTACTTTTAGGATTATTAATAGAAATAGACATCAGGCCCAGTATGGACACAGGGGATAGGAGAGTCAGGACCAGCCCATTGTGGGCATAGGGGCTAGGGGAGTCAGGTCTTTCTTTCTTTTTTATCATGCATGCCTTGATGGCCAACATGTATAAAGACCCTCATAGACCCTTCTCACATCTCAGTTGCTACACTCCTGTGTTTGTCTAAGGTATGTATGCTTATTTACTACAGACCACTAGTTACTGATTATCTACCTAGTAAGCTGTGCTATTTTTTTTCAGGTTATGGGCCCTGGCCAAACTTAGACAGACACAAAACACAATGATGGTGATCCCACTATCAACACTTTACCATCATCTACTTTACAATGATAACTACAAAGAACACTAGATATTCCAACCCCCAGATCTTCACTGATGTGGAGAAGTTTGATGGCATCAACTGGCTAGACTAGAGTGAGGTGATACTAGTCGCCATCCATCTCTGAGCTGCCAAGGCCTACCTCAAGAGATACATTACTATCCCTACTACCACAGCACCAGTTACACCTATGCTGGCAATCCCTATAACTGCAACCACAACAGCTGAGACATCTTGGACATCACCCACCCCTTCCTTCAATAAATACAACATTCACAATGCCTGGACAATGGTGCTGTTATGCTACAACATTAAGAACCCTATGGGTCTTGGTGTCAAAACTGATGATACTGCAGCAGAGGCCTAGACCTCCCTTGTATCCCAGTACAATTACAAGCAACCTTGCACTCATCAATGCACAGCAGGGATAGCATATTCATATTATGATGGCAATGACATTCTGGCTCACATCACCAACCTCCAAACAAAGTGGGTAAAAGCAAATTCTATTGAGGCTTGGGGCAGCAATCAAAGACACTGACTTATGTATGATCCTCCTGCAATCACTGCCTGCCTTGTGGGACTCCCTTGTCTCAACCCTTGATACATACAAATCCTCAGGAGATGTCATAGCATGCATCACAATGCACTGGGACTGTATCAATTGCTCAGCTAAGGTCACAACCCCTAATATCAGCAATCACACTCAAGGCAGATGCCAAATGGGTGGCCTGAAACAAGCTCACCTGCATCAATAAGAACTGTGGTAGATACAGTCACCTCATCACAGACTGCTACTGAGAAGGAGCAGCAAAGGAAGGCCAATTTTCATTTAGTTTTTTAAGAAGAGGGGGTGCAACAGGCTCTACATCGTCAACAGTCAGCTCTGTACCCTAGCCTTTCAAACCATGGCAAAGGCAGCAGACACCAAGACTGCATATTCACTAGTAGTGGCATTTACTCCTCAGGACCAGAGGGATATCCCACCCACAACCTATCACAGCAATAGGCCTCACCATCAACCAGAAGAAATGACTGCATACTTCATATTAAACAATGCTGAGATCAATGAACCTAGAGTGTTACATGTACCAGATGAGACAGGCATTAGGGCATTAATCGCAGATATAGGCAACCACAGTGTACTCACTTACACAGACTCTGGAGTGAGTGATCACTACTTTGGAAATAAGACCAATTTCTCCACTTATATCAAGTTCCCTGATGTACAAGAAGGACAAACTGTGAGCAAAGGAGCATGCTTTAAGATCCTAAGTAAGGGAACTGTGATCAAAGAGTGCTACTCTAATGGGAAATCCACCAGACTCATCTTCCAGAATGCTCTCCATACCCCCAACTTTGCAGCTAACCTAGTATCTATCAGCTGCTTTGATATTGCAAACTTCACAATTTTTTTTGGTGTGTCAAGACCTTGATACCGAGCTCCGGTACACTCGGTAATACCAACCGACAGACCGTCCTCTATCTATATTATTCTCACTATCACATGGGCTCGGCTCGGATGTATGTAGATAGTTCCTCACTCTGAATATCAACTTGGTTTACCTACTAGTTCCATGTGTAAGTGACCAAAACCACACATATGTCACTTGGTACTTTTGTCTTGGCTCAGCACATTCATCCTCTACATTCCCTATCCTTATTCCTCATCCACTCTTTACCACTCAATATTCATTAATCCTACCCTGCCAACTCCTTATTTCTTGGCCCATACTATCTCAGGACATTTTATCATTGTTTTATCTTCAGCTATGACCCTATTGTCTTATATTTGGTCACTCTCTATTATTCTACTTTTGTCCACATTCCTATTATCTTAATTTCATTGTTCTATTCTCGTCCACATTCCTTATTCTATTCTGGATCACTGTGGACAATGCTCCCATATGATTCTTCATACCTTATTGTTCTCCATTCCTTATGTCACCCTCTTCCACATCTCACTTCTTAACCTATATAAGTAGTGAATGTATGTAGATAGTTCTTCACTCTGAATATCAACTTGGTTCATATCCTCTAGTCCTCCTTCTTTCCATCTGAAGTCTCTTACTTGGGCTGACACTCTCGGCACCCTCTCGGGTCCTTCTTCTGTCCAAATTAGTGGCATGTACAGAACAGCAGGGCGCAATGCACAAGTACATTGAAGCCTAGCCACCTTGATTGGTCTGCAGGACTTGGCTGACTCCCATCCGCACTATCGGCATTACTGAGACTTAACTGATATTCAGAATGAGGAAATATCTACATCCATGTACTACTTATATAGGTTAAGAAGTGAGATGTGGAATCAGGGTGGCATAAGACATGGAGACAAGAATAAGGTATAGAGACCATGTGGAAGTATTGTCCACAGTGAGCAGAAATAGAACAATGAAATTCCACAGTGATCAGAAATAGAACAATAAAATGTAAATGAGAATAGAACAATGAAATATGACTGAGAATAATATAATAATAGTGTGGATGAAAATAGAACAATAGAAAATGGCTGAATATAAAACAATAGGGTCATGACTGAGAAGTAAGGGAATAGGAAATGTCCTGAGGGGATACAGGTAAGGGGAAGGATAGGAAATAGAAGAATAAACAAGGATAGAGGGGATGGGATGAAGGGAGTGAACCAAATGATGAGCCAAATGTACCCAGCTGAGACCATGTACTAGTGAAGAATGACTTGTTACTAGTGTGTAGGATTAAACAGTAAGGGTGGTTTGGTTAGTACTACTGAGTGAACTGAGGGTTAGTATTGTGTACTTGACAGTATCCTCCCCTTAGCAGCTAAACCCATGAAGTTGGTAAGAGAATTTTGAAATAAGGTTTGGGACACCTAATGTAACATCACGGAATGTTTGGAATCTAGCACCCAAACTCCAACACCACTACCCACCAATCGCACCATCCTATCACCTGGAAAAACAATGGTCTATGAAACTGACAAGGAGGAGAAATGGATTGCTAAACTCCAGGCATAGAAGGCCAAATGGCAGTGGAACCATGAGGAAGCAGAGGCCATGTGGGTCACCAAGGAGCAGGCAAAAGCTGAAGCCAAATGGAAGGTAGATGAGGAGGTGGCTGTGAAACTAGCAGCGGAAAAGGCAGAGGCTAAAAAGAAAGTGGCCGAAGCAGAAGCAGTGGCCAAGGCTGCTGAAGAAAAATGGCTGGCTGAGGATGTTGAAAAACAATGAGCCAAATTGGCCAGATGGGTAGAAATGTAGGCCCCTAAAGAGATGAGCAGGGAGGAGCTTCTCAAGGATGTGGGAGAGCAGGCAGGAACACCTGACAACAATGTTCTATTCCTGATCACTGTGGACAATACTTCCACATGGTCTCTATACCTTATTCTTTTCTCCATGTCTTATGCCACCCTAATTTTATATCTCACTTCTTAACCTATATAAGTAGTATATGGACGTAGATATTTCCTCATTCTGAATATCAACTTGGCTTACACCTTCTTGTCTTCCCTCCTCCCATCTGAAGTCTCCTACTTGGGCCAACACTCTCAGCACTCTCTCAGGTATCTCTTCTGTCCCAAATCAGTGGCATGCATAGAAAGTAGGGTGAAACACATGAGTATATTGAAGCTAAGCCACTCTGATCAGTCTGCAGGACTTGGCTGATTCCCACCAGCATCGTGAAGTCGGTACTATTGCAATAGTACTTAGGGAATAGCATGGTTTAGGGTAACCCACACAGGTCACCAGGTCAGGTGCCCTTAGGTTTGGGTGTGGGTCAAGCCGAGAGCACCCATGACCCAGCCTAGCCTGCCACCTCAACTATGTACATGCATATGACATGCACATGCACATGTATGACACTAACATGCTGATACCAACATGCCATATGTTAAAGCTAAACACAGAGCTAATTCAGACTTTGTCTCAAAGGTCTCTATATATGTGCGCAGTAGTTACCTAAACACAGAGATAACTAGGCAATATAGTAAGTCTAAATAAAATCTCAGTCATAAAAGAGGAATACTTACTTCAGACTTCATCTCGAAGGTCTGAAGTAGCACTACATGGAAGAACCGTTCTTATAAGAAGTATGAAACAAAAGAAGTGGGAAACAAAAGAAGGCAGAACAAAAGAAAGGTCCACCTTCTGCAGAACTAGCGCCACTCCATTGTTAATAATAAAACAAAAGAAAAATGAGAAAGGCAAATGCAGTCCATACAAGATGTGCCATTCAAGTGTCTGTGCTGTGAGAGAGAGAGGTCTGGGCTGTCCTGCTCCTGTAAATCTTAACACTCCCCCTCAGACCAGACCATTCTACTCCATGCCCAATAGCCCAATACATCTGTCATGCTCAAAGCGATTGAGAGCTTTTGTAAGAATGTTGGCTCCATTCTGAATGCCAGGGATGTGTGAGGTGCATATCTGTCTGGATCAGATGAGGTCCCATATGAAATGCCATCGAATGTCAATGTGTTTGGATCTACTGTGGAACACTGGGTTGTCCAACAAGGCAACTGCCCCAGTGTTATCTGAAAGAATAAGGGTAGGGTCATTGAGTGGCATAAGTAGTTCTTGGCTCAGCTGTCTAAGCCATACTGCCTCTTGACATGCAGTTCCCAGTGCATAGTATTCAGCTTCAGTGGTAGAAAGAGCCACTGAAGTCTGCTTCTTCGATTTCTAAGCGATGGGTCCTCTGGCAAGCATGAATGAGTAACCATTTGTTGATTTTCAGTCGTGCAGGTCCTCAGCATAGTTGGCATCACAGTAGCCCCACAGCATCACGTGATCTTGTTTCAAGCCCCTTGCGACAACTGTTGCATTTGGTTCTTGCTGATATACAATGCCACGATCTGCTGTCCCTTTAAGATATCGTAACACCCTCTTGCTGGCATTCCAGTCTTGCTGCAAAGGGTTCTTGTTGGACTGCAATAGAAATTGGGTAATGTACGCGATATTGGGGCGTGTACACATCGTGGCATAGGTAAGTGATCCAGTTAATGCTTGATACTCTCTAATGTTGTTATAAGGCATGCTGTTGTTGACTTGGAGGTGAGAACCTTTGTCCACAGGAGTCACAACCGGATTAGAGATGATCATGCCAAATTTTTCAAGGAGGTTGTGGATGTATTCTGACTGTGAGAGCTTCAGCGTTCCTAGGTGAGTATTTCTAGCTACTAGAATCCCAAGTACTTTGAAGGGTTTTGATGTGTCTTTTTCCTTGATTTTATAGAACTTTTGGATGCCGGCCTTCAATCTACCCTCCTCCCCCTCGCTCAAGCAGATCCCAGTTATATCATCCACATGAGTGTTAATTGCTGTGAAGTCGGTTTTTGATGTGCTTATGAACACCCCAGCATCACTGCCAAGAGGAGTAAACCCCAAGGATCGCAGCTTTTTCTCAAAGTCTTCTCTCCAAACATGGGCCGCTTCTGGCAGACCATACAGAGCCTGGTTGAGCTCGCCATGTCTTCCTGGCTTCTGGTACCCATCTGGCAAATGTATGTATATATCATGATCAATTGTACCATGAAGGTAAGCCAAGTCCACATCCCAGGTAAACACGCGCATGTCTTTGAGGGTTGCAAGTGCGAGTAGGATTTGCAATGAGGTTATTCATGAAACAGGTGCGAATGTGTTGATTAAGGAGATGTTTGTTTGCTAATCTCCCCTGACTACCCATCTTGAATGGAATCTTAAACCTCCTTCTTTGAGGTTTTTGACGGTGTTCACCCACATCCCCGGTAAGATTTGGGCATCATCAGGTATGTCCTCCTCATCGATTTCTGTCCAAGCGTTCATCTCTTTGAGTTTTGATAGTTCATAGTCCATCGCTTCGCCCCAAGACTTGCCCTCTGGTAGATGCAAGGCTTCTTTGTGTTATCGTGGTATTTGGATGTTTGTTGAGCTGTTTTCAGTAGCAACCTTGGTTATTAATATCCGGTTGGTGCCACCTTGATTCTTTATACGTTCTGATCTTCTTAATGCCTCTGTCCCCCAGACTTTTGCTGACATTCTTTTTCGCTTTGTTCCATCATCAGCTATTGGATTTTCTTCAGTTGTTTCTTCCCTTTCGGATTTTTTTCCATCCTCGACATCGCTCTGCTTTGTTTCTGGGAACACCACACCAGGATCGCCTTTATCTCCTGTGTTGCACCTATGGTAAGTCCCTTCAGAGAAAATGACATTCCGTGACCATAGCTTTTTCTTATCCTTGTCAACCACAGTGGAGATTGAATCTCCTTCAAACCCTATCAGATGACATTCCTTTGCTTTGTCTTCTAGTTTGGTGCATGTTGCATCTGGTATTTTGATGAAGCATTAGATCCAAATACTCTTAGGTGACCTATGAATGGTGCCTCCCCGAAGACCTTCTCGTATGGTGTAATGTTGCCAGGTAGGATACTGGTGGGACATCTATTTTGGATATAAACCTGAGTGGAGATTGCTTCTCCCCAGAGATCATTTCCAAGTTGTGAGTCCTTTAACATAGTCCTGGCACCTTCGATAATTACTCAGTTTCTTCGTTCAGCTCTCCCATTCATTTCAGGTGTGTGAGGCACGGAGGTGACCAAGCGGATTCCTCTTTCCTGGCAATGGGATGTCAGAGCATCATTAATGAATTCTCCACCATTGTCAGTTTTGAAGGTGTGTATGCGTTTTTGGAACTTTGTTTCAATGGACTTATCTAAGTCCATCATCACTTTCGCCACCTCATTCTTGTGCTTCAGATTGAAAGCAAATCCAAAACTGGAGTGATCATCACTGATTATCAAGGAGAACCGAGCATGCATCCACCTAGCCTCCGGTGTCATAGGGCCAACCAGATCAGCATGAATGGTTCCAAATAGGTGAGTGTCCTGTTTTTCTCTGCTCTCAAATGGTTTTTCATCCATCTTCCCATATATGCAGTCTTCACAGATTCCATGCAACTCGTTACTTGTGACATCCATTCCTTTTACGGCATTGCCCTGTACCATTTGTTTGAGTATGGTGTCACCCAGGTGGCCCAACCTTTGATGCCAAGTGTATAGGTCCATTGCACAACCCTCCCTTTTTACTGCTGCCATGACAGTGTTCTCAGGGAGCACAATCTTCATGGAAACCTCATATAACTCATCGCCAAGCCGTGCCTCTGCATAAGTTTCCTCTCCTTTTATGATCCACACTGATCCACTGACAATGCGACTTTCAAAACCTCGTTTGTCCAGGACCTTCAAGGAAAGGATCTTGCTATAACCTTAAATCGAGTATATGTACTACAGCATACATTAGTAATATCTCAAACCTTTGAGTCAGCACTTGGTACATGTATGACATGAGTAAGTTGTATCCTTGTTATCTTTCCTTGATACTCAACATCGGCCACAATGTCACCGTCACCAACAACCTGCACTTCATTTTTTCCAAATGCATTGATTACTCAATGGGCATTGTATTTCTGGTACATGGTGAAGTCTTTTCTATTGGGGCTGACATGTACCGTAGCTGCAGAATCCACGATCCAGGTGTCTGTTCTTCTGCCATTACTGTACACCCATACAATTGGTGTGTCAGTGACTGATTTGACTGTGTTAGACATTTTCTGATCCTTTCTTGCTTTGAACCAGTCGGGGAACTGTCCTTCCTGCCCTCCCCCTTTTGCCCAACACTTCAGTTTAGTATGCCCATTTTTTCTGCAATTGTTGCATTTTACTGATGTTCTCCCTCTAGCTTGGAATACGACATTGAATTCCTTATTGATTTGATCATACCCCTGCCTCCTGCTCCATTTGGTTTGTAATCATGACATAACTACAGAAGGATCTAAGGTTCCAACTAGAGATCCTAGTACTGGGTCCTAGGAGGGAGAAGGCATTGATAAGGTGATAATTCCAGCAAATCGGGAATCCAGTATGTGTACTCCTAGTCCTCCACAGTGTTTTCTCAACCGTTGCAGCTCTGCTAGATGTGCAGGCAAGGATTCGGACCCTCCTTCTAGGAATTTTTTTGAGAAAAGTCGGTTTTCAGCAAGGTTTTGAGCAATGGGATCAGCTTGTGCATATCTTTGCAAGAGACTGTCCCAGGCTGTTTTTGATGAGTGGCAGTCTAGTCCCGCCTGTACATTAGGGATGATATTTAGAAGAATTATTGAGAGGGCTTGAGAATCCATCTCTTCCCATGCAACTAGTGCATCAGCATCCTTGCCATCAGGCTTGGATTTGGTTCCAGACACATATGGCCATAGCTTTGCCCCCTTCAGGTAAGGCACCATACGTGTCTTCCAGAAATTCCAGTTGGACCCATTCTCATCCAATCGTTTAGATTCATCATACTGGAGGACCTTGAAAGAGTCGGGCATAATTTATGAATTTCAGTGTCAATTTCAGGGTAAGCTTCTGTTGTTTGTTTAGTTAAGGCCAGGGCCCATAACCTGTTAAAGCTAAACACAGAGCTAATTCAGACTTTGTCTCGAAGGTCTCTATATATGTGTGCAGTAGTTACCTAAACACAGAGATAACTAGGCAATATAGTAAGTCTAAATAAAATCTCAGTCATAAAAGAGGAATACTTACTTCAGACTTCATCTCGAAGGTCTGAAGTAGTACTACATGGAAGAACCGTTCTTATAAGAAGTATGAAACAAAAGAAGTGGGAAACAAAAGAAGGCAGAACAAAAGAAAGGTCCACCTTCTACAGAACTAGTGCCACTCCATTGTTAATAATAAAACAAAAGAAAAATGAGAAAGGCAAATGCAGTCCATACAAGATGTGCCATTCAAGTATCTGTGCCGTGAGAGAGAGAGGTCTGGGCTGTCCTGCTCCTGTAAATCTCAACACCATATGTGTATGCACTGACACTAACGTGCCATATGTGCATGTACCAATACCAATGCACAATACACAACAAACGCAACAAACATAACATACACACACATGCCACCACAAATGTACCATATGTGCACATGATGTGCCAAACATGACATATGCGATATATGCACATGCGAAGCGGCGAACACAAAGAATGTGACATATAGGCACATGATGTGATGAACACAACAAACATGACATATGCAATGTATGTGCATGCAATGCAACAAATGCAACAAATGTGACGTACATGCACATGATGCCATGAATGTGAAAAATGCCACAAACGTGACGTATGTGCATGTGATGCCAGGAATGTGACAAAAGTGCCATACACACTGCATGTGTGTGGGTATGGCATGCACCTGACACCCATCGACCTATGGGAAAAAACCCATGGGTTAATGGGTTCAGGTTTCCCATGGGTTAGGTGCAGGTCACCCACATTTGACCCATGGGTGACCTGTGCCATTCCCTAATAGTACTCGGCCCATGCATCATCGGCATTCTTGGTGCACTGACATTGCCATCAGATTCTATTCAATGAACCAGATTTTGTTAGGCAGAAATCCAAACTTGAGGAGCTTGTTGAATCACATGGATACCAGATGATTTTCTATCCAAAATTCTATTGCAAGGTCAGCTCCATTGAACAATGCTGGGGAGTTGCTAAGAGGGTGTACCACCAGTTTCCTGTATCATCAACAGAAGCTGATCTTAAAAGTCATGTTATTCTTGCTCTGAATGCTGTGCCTTTGGATTCAATGAGAAGGTATGTGTCATGCATTTATCTGTCACACTCTCATTGTAATTTTATGCTATTTCATTCAGTCATTGACACTTGTTTCTTTCAGATTCTCCACAAGATCATTATGGTTTATAGATGCATATCAGAAAGGCCTCACAAGTAGTCAAATAGCTTAGGCCAGTTGGAAGTACTGAGGTCACTGTACCTTGCCAGATTATTAGGACCTGCATGCCAGCGTGCCCAACTATTCATTTCAGCCTGCTCAGCCCAACTCCGCCTTTACTTGCCTATTAAACTATATGCCCTCAGCCCATGAACTATATGTACCTTGTGTATCTGTCTTGGCATCACATGCACCTGTCAATACACTCCACTCATTTACATCAATCTCCATATGCTCACAAATCCATTTTCACTTCATTTACATTTAATATTTTTTTTCATTACATTCCACTCCACTTTCCTTATTTGCAAATCCGTTCTATCTCTGATATCCGATCCACTACTACATTCCTTATAGGGTAACTCTGTTGGGAATCAGGGTGACACGTCATCCCTCAATGTCACAGACAAGATTAAGATTGGGACATAGTATTTCTGTTCTCACTTTTCACAATCCTTGGACTTTCTTATCTATTGAATCTAGTTGACTCCTCGTATGTAGATTTGAAAGTAGTATAAAGATCTTGTACATTCAATAGTCAGTCCTCAGTCAGATAATCAACTAAGATTTCAACTAGCCCCCTTCCATTTACCTTAGACTTAATTTCCATTCTTGCTTTTATGAAATTAGAGACCTGTGCGATCTTGTTATAGCCCATTCCGCCAATAAACCCACATTAAACCCCACAACCACCTACACCATTTCCGGGACCTTTCCAACCACTCAAAGCCTGAATAACTGCTTTCCAAATCCCAATGTATCAACCTGAGGTTCTATGTTTCTGAACCTCTGAAAATTCCAAAGCCAAGGTTCCGCTCCTTTGATAAACGATGCACAGGATCATCGCATACCTTACTCCCTTGTTTTTGTTCTATATTTCCCCTTGTACTCTCTTCCCCCCCTTGTCTTTACTCAGCAAAAGATAGTACAAGGACTAGATACATGTATATAAGTTACCAGTTGACTGGACTATTTGCCAGTATGAATATCGACTTAATTCTGCATCATAGTTTCTGATTCAGTTCCAGTAAACTTCCAACTTTCCAAAATTAGGGACAGATGATTGAGGAGGGTACAACACATAAGTTGAAGCCAAGTCCCTGCAACCTCAAACCATTCAAATCACCCTATACCATGAACAGTCCCAGACCCCCCAGGTGTTTCCCATCTTTCTGTCCCCATTCCGATTCTGATCATGAACCTGACCTTTAGTCCCTCCACCTCTGGAGTATGAACCCCTTCTTGGAAATCATTAGGAACCTCTGGAAAACCCTTCCGGAAGCCTCTAGCTAAGTGCCAACATGTGGATTTAACAGATCTGGTGGGCGCAACATACAAGTTGAAGCCTTGCCCTACTCTGAACCTTGCCATTGTTTCACCTTTGGGAGATATTCTTATATTATAACTATGTCATTCTTTCATATCATAACACAGATACTATTCTAGCTGAGTTGGACAAGACTCATATTGTATAATGTAGCACAATCATTATTTCTGTCAGGAACCGTATGCCGGCAAGCCGACTATTCAATTCAGCCCGCTCAGCCCAATTCCACTCTCGCTCGCTATTCAACATTACACCCTCAGCCCACAGACTATATACACCTTGTGTATCCGTCTTGGCATCATGTGCTCCTGTCAATTCACTCCACTCATTTATGTCACTTTCCATATGCTTGCTTTTCCATTCCATCTTCATTTACATTTAATATCTTTCATTACGTTTCATTTCATTTTCATCTGTTCACATTTATATCCGATCTGCTATTACATTCCTTAGGGTAACTTCATTGGGAATCCGAGTGACACCTCACTCAGCAATGTCACAGAGGAGATCATTATTAGGGATGTAGTATTCTGTTTCTCGCTTTTCACGATCCTTGGCTTTCTCATTCTATTATAGGAAATCCCTTCGACTCCTAATAGATTAGAAAGTAGTATAAAAGATCTTGTACTATTAGTTCAGTCTTCAGTCAGAAAATCAATCTTGATTTTGACTAAGGTTCCTCTGTTTGCTTCCGTCTACTTTGCTTTTACGAAATTGGGGACTGTGCGGTCTAAGTGGGCGCAATGCAATACGTTGAAGCCAAGCCCCAATCTGAACCTTGCCAATTGTCTCGCCATTGGGAGATTAAATAATATACGATTATGTCCTTTATCATCATCGTAACAGTATTTTCTGACTACCACACTTGATCGCACTTCATCTTCATATATCACGACTATCATGAACACCTGCTCTACTACTCATAGTTTACCTTTCATCATAGAAGTCCCTAGTCAGTTGCAGGAGATTTCCTCACTTCGACGGCTGTCAGAACAACCTTCAATTTGCAAAGCTGGCCCATCAGGAGGGAACGCTCCTCCTGAACCTGAGGACAATGATGAAGAAAACCCGCTCAATGACAACGATGATGACGAGCCAATTCAGAACCCTGTTCAAGCTTCAAATCTGAACCCCATGTAAAGACTAAACACAGGTTTCAGTCTTCGTCTTGAAGTACTCTAGTATATTTGAATAAGTTACTACCTAAACACAAGTCTGTTATCATGAAATGTAAGTCTAAATAATGACAGGATACATGTGGTTTAGTACTCACTTCAGTCTTCATCTCGAAGTACTGAAGTGACTAGCTATCCTAAGGGTCTACTTATATGAAAAATGACAATAAGCAAATAGATAATAGAATGGATGAATAATAGAAAGGAAGAATAAATATAAGGACAATAACTGGTAAAATCTAGTATAGGGAGACAATGGAAAAGAACAATGCTCCACACCTATGGCCACTTGTTGTATTAAGTGCTCGGTCTGAATATCCATATGATATTAACACCCCACTCATGTTTCTAATCCTAATCTGACCCTTAATTTCTCGACCCTTAATTCCTCAACCCTTAATTCCTCATCCAGTTCAGACAAAATCGTCAAGGCTCTCATTGATTGACTAGCCCAACAACCTCCTAGACCTTCTACAAACCCTTGCCACCATGCCAAGGTTCACGAGCCCGAGGTTTATGACGGTACCAACCAAGCTAAGCTTCGCACATTCTTTTTACAATGCACGCTGAACTTTTGAGACCATCCATCTGCATTCTTGACGGATGCGTCAAAGGTCCAATATGCCATCTTGTACCTCACAGGCCCTGCGCTCCAGTACTTTGAACCCGCGATTCTTGGCAAGATCCAGCCTGAGCCTAGTTGGCTTAAGGTCTGGAGGGATTTTCATCAAGAGCTGGAGACTAACTTCAGCCCATTCAACAGTGCTGCGCAAGCAGAAATTGAGCTCGGCAAGATATTTATAAAGGACAACCATCATGCGGCACAATACTTCATCGACTTTGCCAGAGCCTCCACTCGTACTTAGTGGAATGACGCCACCCTCGCACATGCGGCATACAAGGGGTTGGCCAGACGTATCAAGGACAGCCTCCTTAACTTCCCTCATTTCAAAACTCTCGCTGAACTCAGACAATATTCACTCGAGATCAACAGCAGATATTAGGAACGCAAGGAGTTCGACAACTTTGGAAATACTTCAAAGCTGAACGGGTCCTTGTCCAAATCCAACAACAACAACAACAACAACAACCATGAGTCTTCTTCCAACTCCAACAACTGAACAACAAGAAGAGTAAGAAGGGGGGGAAGAAGAATGGAAACGATAAGTCTTCCAACAATAACAACAATGCTAACGACATTGCATCCAAGCTCAGAAAAGACAGGAAGCTATTGCCTGAAGAATGTCAAAGGCGAATTGACGCAGGGCTTTGTCTCTTGTGTGCTTCAAAAGGTCACATGGTCAAGGACTGCCCCAAATCCAATTCCCAATCTTCATCGACCTCTTCTTCTAACAACAACAAATCCAATGACTACAACAATAAGAAAACGATGAAAGCACACACGACCAAGGCAAGCACATCTGACACCAATGCTGAAGAAAACACAGCATCGGAGTTGAAAAGATGAGCTGCAACCTCGGAAATGCACGAGCTGAGGATTGTGTTAGCCTCTCTCACGTGCTGTTCTTGAATGCCCTTTCTTCTAATTCTGCTATTTCTCATGTATCTTCTACTTCTGAAACTTCGAAAACTTTGCTTATACTTAATCTGTCTTGTTCTCTTATTTCCAACTTCCTCTTGTTATGCTTTTAGATTGTGGTTCTTGAGACTGCTTTATTGAATCATGAATTGTGCAGAAATATTCTTTGCCTACTAATTCAGTGCCTGCTATTCCATTGAAATTATTTGACGGTTCTGCTAACTCTGTCATTACCCAGACTACAACAATTCTGATCCGATTTCCAACTGGCAAACTTCAGAATGTCACCTTCTATATGACAACATTGGATGGCAGCTGCTCTGTAGTACTTGGCTTCAACTGGCTCACCTGCTACAATCTATCAATTGAGGCAGTATAACCTTCAAGTCTATGAAACCGACCACCATTCCAGCACCTCAGGCCTCAACTGCTGCTTCACAGTCCAGCACCCTGCTTCCTAGCAATCCGTCGCCATCTCTGAAGTTGGAGGCTCCGTGGGTAGCCCTAGTTAATGCAGAAGTGTTTGTTTGCACCTGCAAACTAGAAGGTTTGCAGGCCTTTCAACTCAACCTTGTGGATCTCGACAAATATGCTCAAGGCTCCACTACGGTTGACTCCTCAGACAACCTGGATAGCATTAAACAGCATGTTCCAGAATTCTATCATGACTTCGCTGATGTCTTTAGTAAACAGCACGGTAATTCTTTAGCTCCCCATAGACCCTACGATCTCAAAATCAACCTTGAGGACAGCACTTTGCCCCCTCTTGGTCCCATTTACTCCCTCCCAGTATCTGAACTCCAATCACTATGAGACTTCATCGACAAACATCTCAACATGGGCTTCATTCGACCCTCACATTTGTCACATGGTGCACCAGTACTATTTGTATGCAAGAAGGACGGCTCCCTACAGCTCTGTATAGACTTTTGCAGTCTAAACAGAATCACAAAGAAGGACCGTTATCTACTTCCCCTTATTTCTGACCTCTTAGATGCCTCCAAGAAAGCTTGTATATACACTAAAATCAACCTCAGACATGCCTATTACCTCGTTCGAATTGCAGAAGAGGACAAATGGAAGACATCCTTCAGGACACGTTATGGATCCTTTGAATGGCTTGTCATGCCTTTTGGACTTTCTAATGCCCCTGCTGCATTTCAGCGCTTCATGAACGACATTTTTGGTGACCTTTTAGACAACTGCACCATAGTCTATTTGGACAACATCCTCATCTATTCCAATGACGAATCCTCGCATATGGAACATGTTTGCAAACTTCTATGACAATTACGCAAACACAACTTGTATGCTCAAGAAGACAAATGTTCCTTCCACCAAACATCCGTCAAATACCTCAGATATATCCTCTCACCTGAGGGTCTTACGATGGTGGAAGACAAAGCCAAATGCATCACTCAATGGCCTGAGCCACGTAAAATCAAGGACGTTCAATCATTCCTCGGATTTGCAAACTTCTATCAGAGATTCATTTTCAACTATTCCTCCATTACGGCTCCTCTTACTCGACTCACTCACAAAGGTCTGGCTTGGAACTGGAGTGAGGAGTGTAGAGATGTGTTTAATAAGCTGAAACTGGCATTCACATCTGCCCCCATTTTAACTCATTGGACTCCTGATTTGCCCTTGATTGTGGAGACAGATGCGTCAGATTACACTTTAGCAGATATACTCTCTCAACACTCCCCAGAGGGTGAGCTTCATCCTGTCACATTTCATTCCTGAACTTTCACCTCTCCAGAACTCAATTATGACATTTACGACAAAGAACTGCTCGCAATCTTCGAAGCTTTTCAAAAGTGGCATCATTACTTAGAAGGTTCCGGCAACCCTGTCAATGTCATCACCGATCATAAGGAGTACTTTTGTACGACCAAGTTGTTGACTAGACGTCAAGCTAGGTGGTCAGAATACCTCTCTCAGTTTAATCTTGTCATCCGTTTCAGACCAGGTCATTTGGGTACTAAGCCTGATTTGCTCACAAGACGGTGGGACATCTACCTTAAGGAGGGGATGAGCGACTACGCCACCATTAATCCCCAGAACCTTTGACCCATCTTCTCTCAACATCAGTTGACCATGTCCCTTCGAGCCACGAGCCTCGTCAAACCAGTACTGAGGGCCTCGACTCTTATGGACACCGAGCATATCCTGAACGACATCAGACATCATCTTCCCTCCAACCACTTAGCCCAGAAACACCTCGCAAATAATGATGACCCAAAGTGGCAAACTAATTCCAACAGTCTGTTACTATTCAACGATCGAATCTACGTTCCTGAGGCCCAAGACTTATGCTTACACGTGTTACAACATAAGCATGATCACATTCTTTCTGGACACTTTGGAATTAACAAAACCATAGACCTCGTCAGACACAACTACAATTGGCCCGGCATGCACTCATTCATTAAAGACTACTGCAAGTCCTGCACGACGTATATGTGGAATAAATCGCAACATCACAAGCCATATGGATTACTCAAACAGCTTCCAATACCAGACAAACCCTGGAACTCGATATCCATGGACTTCATTGAGCAGCTTCCTACATCCTTGGGATTCACGGCCATCCTAGTCATAGTCAACCACTTCACCAAACAGTCTATCTTCATTCCTACTTCCGTTACCATCACTTCCTCTCAGCTCGCAGAACTCTTTGTACTTCTCATATTCTCCAAACACAGCATTCCTTCTCACATCACTTCAGATAGAGGCTCAGAATTTGTGTCCCACTTCTGGCATTCTCTCAGGAAGGCCCTTGACATGAAGTTGCATTTCACTTCAGGCTATCACCCAGAAGGCGATGGCCAGACCAAGCATACTAATCAGACATTAGAACAGTACCTCCACGTCTATTGCAACTATCAACAAGACAACTGGGCCCCACTATTACCCCTCACAGAGTTTGCCTATAACAATGCTCCCAGTGCCACCACTGGAATCTCACCTTTCTTTGCCAACAAAGGCTATCATCCCAATCTTACCATTCATCCTGAACGCAACCTCACTTCATCACGAGTGCAAGACTTCATAGTCAAGCTGGACGAGTTGCACCAGCAACTTCGAACCAATATCCTCGATGCTCAACAAATGTACCAATCCTCAGCTGATGCCAAATGACTTCCATCTCCAGACTTTGCCATTGGCAGTCTCATGTTTATCAAAGCCAAATTTCTCAGGACTACCCGTCCTGCGAAAAAGCTAGCTGAGAAGTTTTTGGGTCCATTTGAAATCATTGCACATTCCGGTACTCACTCTGTTACTCTGAAACTCCCAGGCTACATGAACGCAGTACATCCTGTATTCCACGTTTCAATGCTTGAGCCAGCCACTCCTAATCCCATTCCTAATCGCATTCAACCACCTCTGCCCCCAGTCATAATTGACAGTGAACCTAAATTCAAGATATCCAAGATCCTGGACTTGAAAATCGACAATAGACGTACGGCATGTAGGCTGTTGTACTTGGTGCGGTGGGCAGGATATGAGGGCACAGATGAAGAAACTTCATAGCTCCTTGCAACAGAACTCAACCATGCTTCAGAACTCATTCAAGACTTTCACAAGTCGTATCCAGATAAACCTGGACCATTACCCATTCCATAAACACCTCGCAATTTCTCTTCCGTTCACTCTTGCTCATTCCATTCATTCTCACTCTTGCATTTTAGTTCCATTCTCTCTGTCTTCAAGTTCAAAAAATCCTCAATTCCAATTCACTCATTCAACTTGCAATTCAGCTTCTTCTTTCCATTTTCAAGTTCAATCCTCAGTTCTACTTCATCATTCCTTATTCCAATTCAACTCTATTTCCAAACCCTCAATTCATGTTCAAGTCAAAAATATACAATTAAGTCACTTCCTATTCTACAAGCCTGTTTCTACTTCCCCATCTTCATCCAAGTCATCAAATGCACTCCTCAGATTTCCAGGCCCCAACCAATTTTCCCAAGTCCCACGCACCCTTGGCAGCTCTGACAATTGCTTACTCTGCAACCTCTGATTCTGTAAACTCATCCGCAACTCCCTCACCTCATCTTGCAATTGAGCAACCTTGGCTTGCAATTCCTCATTAGTCATGTGGCTCTCTGACACTTGGAACTTGTGTTCCAACAGCTCCTTGCAATGCTCTTCAACTGACCGTTGCAATTCCAGAAGGGCAGCAATCAATGCAATGACCAGTGAAGGGGCAGGAGGCGCAGAGGGCACGACTCTGGGAGGTAACATGACCTCAGGAGCCAGTGGTGGAGGGGGTGGAGGGGGTGGAGTAGTTGGCACAGGAGGTGGTGGAGAAGTTGGTGGAGGTGGTGGAGGGGCTGGCGATGCCAACGACACAGTGATCTGTGGCATCTGTACCACAGCAGGTGGAGGGGATAACTCCTGAGGAGGGTTGGGTGGTGGAGGAGGCTGTGAAGAGTAGGAGTCAGGAAGGAAGAGAGGGGTATGTGCTCTGGTTTCCAACCTCGGTCTTTTCGAGAGAACTGCACCATCATCTTCATCCTCTGGTGTACCTTCCCTTGCTCGCATTTCAGACCTCGGACTTCCTTCATCCTTGGGATTCTGCTCCCTAACTTTCCCCTTACCCTTCCTCTTACTCGTACTGCAACCTCTCTCATTCACACTACAACCAACACCTCTCTCACTACACCACACACATGCACCCAGATCCAAGTCCAAGTCCCACTTCCTCAGACACATGTTGTGCCACTTTTTGCAGTGATTGCAAGGCTTCTTGATGACGAAACCGTGAGACCAGGGTGTACGGTCATCTTGTTCACCTAACCTCGCATTTCGATAGAATACGCCGTTCACATCGCCCTTGTCATACCTCATCTAGAGACGGGTGTACTGCAAAAAACAATGTCAGCCAATATTAATTCTGAGACAAACCTTTACTCACCTTCGTACTTTTCGAGTTCACCCCTTCAATCCAGGGCTCTCGCACATCGATGTGATCCTGCTCGAGAAGTGCCTGGCTGCACATGATGGTAGATGATGAGGGGGATGGGACAGTGATGGGCAGATGTGTTTCACCTCGGAGATAGGTGGCGATTGGTGAGGGGTTAGAACCCATGAGTTTTTGGACATAGGCAGGGTTGACGTAGTATCCTTCCATTGGTGATGTCAATGATGGTTACCCTTCAAACTCCCTTACGACTTCTCTTATATGCACTCGCACTTCTGAACTCCAATGGGGCCACCATTCTAGAACTTCATCTCCATGGCCTCATGGGACTCAGCCATAAGGGGGGGATACTGTCAAGAACCGTACGCCGGCAAGCCAACTATTCAATTCAGCCCACTCAGCCCAATTCCACTCTTGCTCGCTATTCAACATTACACCCTCAGCCCACAGACTATATGCACCTCGTGTATCCATCTTGGCATCACATGCTCCTGTCAATTCACTCCACTCATTTACGTCACTTTCCATATGCTCGCTTTTCCATTCTGTCTTCATTTACATTTAATATCTTTCATTATGTTTCATTTCTTTTTCATCTGTTCACATTTATATCCGATCTGCTATTACATTCCTTAGGGTAACTTTGTTGGGAATCCGAGTGACATGTCACTCAGCAATGTCACAGAGGAGATCATTATTAGGGACGTAGTATTCTGTTTCTCGCTTTTCATGATCCTCAGCTTTCTCATTCTATTATAGGAAATCCCTTCGACTCTTAATAGATTAGAAAGTAGTATAAAAGATCTTGTACTATTAGTTCAGTCTTCAGTCAGAAAATCAATCTTGATTTTGACTAAGGTTCCTCTGTTTGCTTCCATCTACTTTGCTTTTATGAAATCGGGGACCATGCGGTCTAAGTGGGCGCAATGCAATACGTTGAAGCCAAGCCCCAATCTGAACCTCGCCAATTGTCTCACCATTGGGAGATTAAATAATATACGATTACATCCTTTATCATCATCATAACAATTTCCAAACAAATTGCCATCTTCTGTAGTAGAATACTTTTTTTTTTTTCAAAAATTTTACTTGATGATGAAATTTTTTGCACTGTGACTATGACACTATCACATCATGTGACTTTAGTGGAAACTGTTTGTCTTCTACCTTACTAGACAATTGGTTTTCTAGACCCCCATTTCCAAAAAAAAACATCCTTTGTGTATTTATTAGAAATATTTTATTTATTTTGAAAATAAGATGTATAAGTATTTATACAAATAAGTTATAACTTCTTGTGATATTAAGAAATATATTAGGATATTATGGGATCACATGATCATATGGAATTGTATCAAATCACACCAAACTTTAATCATCACATATGATCTTAGATCATGTTTGATAAAATATCATAGAGTATCCCATTTAAAATATGAGCAAAGAAACATCTATCATAGCAAATTGTTTTGAAAATCACAAGTGATTTACTAATATTATAATCAACTGTGATCAAAATACTCAATGATCCTATATAGCTATATCAAAACAAATGGGATCATTGTCAAGCTTCAGGAATGCTGAGATGTCAGACGGGAACGGCCAAGTCCTGCAGGCCAGAAGTAGTGGCTTTGGCTTCAACGTACTCATACATTGTGCTCTACTCTCTGTGCGTGCTACTGATTTGCAACAGACAGGATACTCAGGAGGATGCCAATGATGCCAGCCCAAGTAGAGGACTTAACAGAGGAGGAGAAGGTAGAAGGGCCTAAGCCTAGTTGATACCCAGAATGAGGAAATATGTACATGCATGCTGTCACGACCATGCATCGTGCTTTGACTTACTCGGCAGTACCGACCAACCAGCCCCCGTTCACATCACTCCACGGTGTACGGTTTTGGTTCGGTACACCCGGTTTATCACCCGGTTCATTACCCTCCTCCCCAACCCCTATTCTTTGTCAACCCTACACTCTCTTCCTTTCCCCCTCACTCGTTTACCCACAGGACGTTCACTATTCCCTGCCACTCACTCACGTCCCTATTGTTTTATTCTTGGCCATCCTTCAATGTTCTATTTCTTTCCCACAATCTCACCGCTTATTTTATTATCTTACCCTCTTATTATTCTATTCTAATCGTTGTGGATTATACTTCCATATGGTCTTCATACCTTATTCTTTTTTCCATGTCTTATGCCACCCTTATTCCACATTCCG
>QLPG01001426.1:0-14279 GCA_003314385.1 Gomphus sp. MG54 | reverse complement strand
CCATCGAACTCTGAGGGTTTGGCGGGTTCTACCATCCATTTCGCGGGCTGCCGAGCGCGAGTCTGGAAACCTGCCACTAGGCTGGTCGTAGTCACCTGTAGCGCGTTCAGCCTCGTCTCCAAGTCCTGCTTCTCTCTTCTTTCTTTTAGTAACTCTTGTTCTATACCTGCCAGTCGGTCCAATAATTCTTGGGCCGAGGGCAAGTCCATGATGAGTAAGATTTTATATCAAATGAGGAGGGGCTGCTGCTGTCGCTGCTTCCGAAGAATTTCGATTCGGAGTCGTGCGATGGAGCAGCCGGTTCTCGAAGGAGAGAGTTTTCTACTGTAAGGGCAACCTAAGCAGGGGTTCTACCCTAAGGCGGCGCACTGGCGAAGGGGGATCCAAAGATTTAGTATAGTACCTAATACATGGGGGCTAGCCTACCTGGCGAAGGGGGATCCAAAGAGAAAACTCTAGAGAACCCTTCGCCCACTGACTACTGTATATAAGTACCGTTTCTATGGCACTCCGCGCTCTATCAGGCATCACTCTCCTTGTCGATCGGGAAGTTCCGCCAGGGTCTCGACCCTGGGGACGGATGACGAAAAGGGGGCCAAGGGATGCAGCTGACTCTTCTGGGGGGTACTCGCCAACAGGAGTGATGGTTCGGCGTGCGGTATGTTCGGTACTGCCATGAGTAGGTCGAACGGTTTTCAGCTGGCGGGTGCGGTGTACGGGCGAACTGCCGTCGGTCGGGGTTTGAACACGGGGGTTCCCCTGACAGTGTCGGTGAGGAAATGGGTGGTAGTGTATTTTTCAAAATCTACCCAAAGGTTTAGGCTGGTTCTAGTACCATATTGGGCCACGAGAGCGTCCCAGTTTTCCTTTAAGCTCTTCTTGATGTCGAGCGACTGGAATACAGTAACGTCCATGGATATGAGGATCAATGATAGACCCTGGCGAGCGCGTTTCTCATAATCCTCGAGTTTTGTAGCATCGGTGGGAGGCGATTCAGTACCTTCAGTGATGCCGAGTGCATTGAGGAATAGAAGTGCCACTTTGGTCGAGAACGACCAATTTTCCCAGTTTGTGCCGTCGAACTTCGGAACTTGTTGGAGTAGTTTGGCAGGTGTAGAGTCGGCCATTTTTATCGTTTGAGACAGTGTTTTAGAGTGAACATTTTGTCAAATTAGGTCATGGAAAAGAACGGGCTCGGGGCCCATAACCTGTAGAAATGGCAAGCTTCCGCGCGCAGTTATTCCAAACCTAAGATGGTTGTTAAAACGGACATGTCTATAATGCAAAGAAACAAGTACCTAAGACGGTTGTTAAAATGGACATGTCTAAACAACTGCCGTACAAAGTATCCTACTTATAATGTGTAGTGCGTCCTCACTGTATAATAAAAAGGAAACACATAGAAACGAATGGAAGGTCTCACTAAGAAATGAATGTCCCCCGGCGTTTGGTGTGGGCACCATCTACCCTCAATACACTGTGAAACCCACTCAATCAGCACTGTCCTTTCAACAGTAATCAGGATCTGCTCCGGAGTAATACAAGTCCCCTCGCCAAGGATAATCCGAGAACGTGTCCTGGTGCCTCTTACGAGGGTAGACGAAGGACTAAGGACTATCCTCCTTTGCCTCCCGTTACTCTTACTGCGACCCTTGTCTAGCCTGTTAGAACCAACAGATTTTTCTTAGTAATTATACACATTTTCCTGTTCATTTCAAGACTAAAACCCGAATATTTCACCCAATTCTATTCCCCTCCAGGGGAAACTTCTCACAGGGTTCAAAGACATTACAAAGGACCTACAGAAATATTTTCGTGATTTTAGGGACATTTCTGGATGAATACCACCTACATGGTCTGGTGCCTGACCCAAGGATCAAACTGCCCTTCAGGGCTGATGGAAGGGATATCATTGATGGGCAAGCATTTTTCATAATGAATATTTTTCACTGAAATCTTTCTATCATTTTCCCAAATCTTTTTCCTTGCCCATGTACCCACGTTCCATCATGCACCCGACCGTATCAGAACAGACTCCGGTTTTACTTGGAGAAGATTTCATGATTACATAGCCCCTTTATTTCTTATAAATACCGAGATGTATCTACCTAAACTACAGACAACTAGAAATCACTTTTCTATATCCCCACTCTCAGTAAAACTCGAGATATCACCAAAACTCCATTCCGCGCTGAACCAAAGGTTAAGCGCCGGGCATCGCACTTTCCTATTTCGGACGAAAACACCAGAAACTCATTGTACCAGTCCCTGGACCGAGAGTTAAGTTCTCAATACTAAAATACATTTTTACACTTCACGATCTATTATTTCTACTTTGTGGGAGGACCACAATTCCATAAACCGGCGCTTTGGCGCCCAGGCCGGTTTCCCGGAACGGCGCCTAAGCGGAGGCTAAACCCGGGACTCAGCTCCCAGTAGATCATCAATAAAGCAACATTTTACCTAGCAACAAATACAATAAAAATCACGATAAAATAGATGGGATTATTCTTCTATTTATAGAGCCAATAATTCAATATTATTCCCCGGGAAAACCCACAGAAATCTAATCTGCTACACCAAACTACATAGCCTACCGATTAGTGTCCTCACCAAGTTGACCGCCGACGTGGTGTCTGACCACTGAGATCGCTACCATGCAGCGGCTATGTGCAACATGTCTGATCATATCCCTGACACAGGAAGTGAACGTGTCGCTCGTGGAAATATGACTATATGGGTTACTCAGGCTGCCTCTGGGCATTCAGGTACGTCCTAGAACATAACTCATAGCTCATATTTTGACATAAACTCCTCCAGGTTCACCGTTGTCGAGTTAATGCATCTAGCAGGTGTTATGGGCCCCACCCATTCACTGAACTTGATTTGATCCTTCAAGTACTTAGAATTTTAATACAGTTTTTTCTTTCGTCCGGTTAATCCAGTCTTGCAGTAGCCCTGAGGCTCGGCGCCTCTGGTGACATAATCGCGGATTAGTGGGGCCGGAATCTCCGCATCATATATACTCTAATACGGCCAGCTTGATCAGCACATGCAGTGCACGGCGATGCATCAAAATTGAATGATTTCTCCAGTGGTAAGCCAGCTGCCAAGTCTCTTTAGGGGCAAGTAGGCACTGCTAGTTATGTAAGCCTTGTGACCGCACACGAACTTCTCATCCCTGTCGTAATTGTTATTGCATTGCAAGGTTCTATTTACGTTTACAGCAAAACTTCTCAAACTTCACCAAGCCATACTCCACACATGATTTTGCATCGTGACCTAACACTAATCTTAAATTTCTGGTCAGGAATGGTTGTATAGATGACTGCAATGGTGAGTTACTTGTGTTTCCTAATTCCCGACATCCCCATCCCTGAAGATGAAACTAATCAAATGCGGAACCAATGGCCACTGCCATTTGAAATCACATCTTCGCAGCCTGCCGGTCGAGTAAGACGCCGGTTCGTATCCTACATACACCCGGAATCCATAAAGTCGAAGTAGGCCGAAATTCTAGATCGCATGTAATTGGTAGGCGTCCCTACTCATACAGTCACTATGTCGGGCGGCTGAGTGTTCATGTTTATAATCAGGGTTTTGAACATTTAGTCTCTGCGGAATATTTAGTCCCCCTGGTCAGCGATTTACTATAAGTTTTCTAAAGTGAAAAATGATTACAATTCTGGACACATCTCTAATCAATCAAGATAGCATTAGCAAGTTTAACCTGGTCTCGTTCGCATATCTAGGGAATGGCTCTTTACGGGTCAGCGTCAGCGGACACATCACGGTGCCCACAAGAATTTCTCTCGCGAATGGTTGCCCCTGGGGCATGTTTCATCTCATCAGGGAAATTGACCAAGCAATCATTTTCTATTTCATATTACGCTCCTGAATGAATAGAACTTTATGCGGAGCTCAAATCTTGGACACCGAAATGTGGTTCAGCTTTTCACGTCAACAGAACAATACAGTAGGGTTGCTTGTTTAAGGACTAAAATTACCTTCGAAAACTTTACTTCGTATTCCTATTGAAAAAAATGCCTCTTTCCGGTCATCATTCGCACTCCGGGGATCAGGTCTTGTACACAGTCCATGTTCCAGGATGAAGAATTGGATGAAGCGCACACATTTGATTCGCGGTTCGTACATGCGGTGCAGCGGCTTTAATTTGACGCAGGGGGCAAGCTACTAATAGACGCTGTAGGTCTGTCCTAGGAGAAGTGGTGTCCGTAGCTCAGCCTGCCCCCAGCAGGGTAAATCGAAGTGCAGCGGTAAAGTATTTCAATTCGGGAATCCGGAACAGCGGCCTTCTATGGTAGTGAGTGTTATTTTGTCATCCCGTGACCTATGGTGGCGCCCGTTTCCGTGACCCTAACTAACAGTGAGCCCCGCTCTGTCGCCGCCGCCGCCTCCTACCAGCTAGTTCATCAGGGCGAAGTATAACTCATTAAACAAATTAATCTTATGAACAGGTACTGTGGTATGTTTGAAGAGAAGAAGAATACCGAGCATTGGTATATTATTTTTACTCTTCGGAGATCTATAACTTCTCACCTATTTCATCTGGCACAGCCATCCAATCTACCCCTCTCTCCCCTGGGACTACTTTGTGACTGCTGTGTGTCAAATACACAATGTAAAATCGGAAGTTTGCGAACCCCAGACGCTCTTTAGGGCCCCCCGAGGGCGCTGTAGGCTTCAGGATGAATATAAAAACTGCTTCAAAGGTCTACATTTTTCATTGTCAGTTCCCTCACCCTCGAACGACATCTCAAGTCAATCATCTCAAGTCTACAGCCATGCGTTTCTTCAGTGCCATCTCAGCCATCGCTGCTCTTTCTGCATTCTCCGTGACGAACGGTTTCCTCACTTCTTCTACCTATGACAACACCTACGACAACCCAGACGGAAGTCTTTTCAACGTTGCATGCAGCAATGGAGCCAACGGGCTGCTCACCAAGGGATTCACTACCTTTGACTCGCTCCCCAACTTCCCCTACATTGGTGGGGCGCAAGCTGTGACCGGATGGAACAGCCCCGAGTGTGGAAGTTGCTGGTCCCTTACTTACCAGGGAAAGACGATATACGGTGAGAAATCTCTCAGAGGTTTTCATTTTTGAGTTGTTGTTCACTTTCGTCTTTTGAAAAGTTACGGCAATCGATACCGCCGGCACCGGGTTCAACATTGCCCAGGAAGCTTTGGACGCTCTGACTGGCGGTAAAGCCGTTCAATTGGGTAAGGTTAGCGTTGATGCGGAATCAGTCGCAAGCTCCTACTGTGGATTTTAATCTAAAAGTGAGTTTTGAAGCTTGTTGCTCACCTATGGTGAATATTGATGAAGGGGTCATTGAAACAGACTCTTCTTGCGCGGATTAACCATATCGGACTGGCGGTTATTCCTGTATTGTTGTCAATGTCCATCTTGTATTGACTCGCATCATGCACACAATATACAACGCGCTTTCATAAATTCAATTTCTGTCAAGGGGTGATGGAGAGTTGACTGAAATGATGGTCACTGAAAAAATAAATTATTATTATTGAGGCCTTCTAGACTGCAGGGCACAAGAGTATTTGGTTTTATTGACCGATTTTTTTTACCTACAACAGTGATCCTGTGGTTCTAACATGCGGACATATCGGGTAATCTCCCATCTCTTAGTTCACATAGATTATTCCCCACTGTCTAGATCCAA
Organism: Gomphus sp. MG54; assembly: GCA_003314385.1. Taxonomy (NCBI): domain Eukaryota; kingdom Fungi; phylum Basidiomycota; class Agaricomycetes; order Gomphales; family Gomphaceae; genus Gomphus; species Gomphus sp. MG54. Next base: position 8,576 of record QLPG01001426.1, on the reverse strand, counting down.
GTCTAGAATTAGCCAGGGTTCCAAACCCTGAGAAAGGGGCACGGCCATGTGGCGATAGAGTTCATTCATAAAAAACGAGACCCTTCATAGAAAATTCCAAAGGGGGAAAGCGGTCGAGAGAACGAAGTCACTTTGAATGGCTTTGACATTGCCCGGATCGCAAGTGTTGCGTCGCCACCAGGCCACCAGTTATACCAGTAACTTCAACGCAGCGGATTCTACGCCATCAAATTTACAACAAGAATTGGGTACTAACATCTTCAAGTTGGGAGATATTCCTGATTTTTTGTTAGAAACAAGAGAGTATGAAAAAAGAAAGACCCGATCTAGTGATGCAACAAAAAAAAAGGGGTGGCAAGCGCTATTGAAATGTTATTCTTGTTCATTAGTACATTCATTAAGTGAATGTAATTTTACGGAGTGCTCGTTGAGATTCTCTAACATTATTTATACCTGCAGAGTGGGGCGCAACAGTGTTGAATCCGAAGAGAGGTTGAAAATAATCTCTAAACATTTGTCTGCATAGAATCTTAACAAACGCCAAATAAACATGTAGCTCGCAACAAATATCTATTCTAGTCTCCAAATTCAGAACGCCCTAACATCGTTTAAAACCACTAACAATACTTCATTTCTTGCCAGGACTGTCAATTACAATGTGTTGCTCTCACAAGCTCCAAAACAAAAGCGAAGAAACTTCTTCAGTCCCGCCAAAAAATAAAAATACCAAACTGGAACATGTCCAGTGCTCAAATGCAAGTGTGCCTTTTACAAAAGTTCTTGAGATATAATCTAATATCCCTGAATGCCCCTCAAGTTTTTGCGAAAAAAAAAAAAAATTCTCGTTTCAAGTCCNNNCTCATTTCAAGTCCATCTCCAAATAAAGGGCGGTGTATGGAGCTAGAAAAGATCAATAGTTACTGACTGTGAGAACTCTCAACTCTCATTTACCGGGTGATATAACAGCAAATTGACTTGGTGCTGTCCGTCTTGTAGCAAGCAATCCGTTGAATAATCGGGTTGGAAGTTCTGACTGGGTAGCGCGGTACGATTAAAATAAGTCGCTGGATCCTGCGAATCATCAACTATTTGGGAGTGAGCAGCTTGCAACTTATATTTTCATCAATGTCAAGTAGGATTCTGACTTTCGAACAATTGATCATCAAAGGTTAAACTAAATAAACCCAGGGAAGGATTGGTGTCTTCCATTCTGCGATATAAAATTACCTTATGGAGAAAGAAGACACATTGCAAGATTTGACCTCATGAGTATAAGATTGTATATTGCGCCAAAATTAGCCATCTTGGATCCGAAAAACAGGTCTCAGCGCCTGCAGATAAGGAGAACTATCATACACTCGTCTTTTGACCTTCCATATTGAACAAACATCCCGAGAATGTAAAAAAAAAAAAACCCCTAAACTTGAAAATTACATGTACGAATACTGCCATCCAATCCTTACACGGGCCACGACAGAGATCGAACAGTTTGAATCCAACTCGCAGCAGCGTTCGGATACTATACGATAAATCGGGAGTGAATCAGCACACGAGAGATCCAATCCTTAAATCTAAAATCTAATAACACACCTGCCAAACCATAACGCCTGCATTCCAACCTGCATTCTTCGCTTGCTGGACACAAGTAGCCAGGGTAAAAAGGGGAATGTATCCGCTTGCGTCACTTGCAGTAGCAGGTTTTCCCATAACGATCTTATCAAGACTCACACCTGCTGCGTTGATCTCGAAAATAGATGATTGGGTATAGGGTCCTCCCGAATTGGTGACGAGCCCCGTGCAGGTGGTATATTCGCTGCCCTCTAGATAAATATGTTAGATGTGAGGGGATGGGTGATGTAAGGTCACTCACGGCTGTAAAACTATTGAAGAAGAGGGATGATATATCAACCACATGATGCAGGGAAAACCGAAGGAACTGCTACCTGGACATTGTACTAGTGAAAAAATTGGTCATAAATCGACATGATAGAGTATATATGACAAAATGTTACCCAATCGATCAAATTCCCAACTCTGCTGTTGACATTAAGGTATGGAGCACCAGTGGTCGAAGAGAACCTAGAACAATCGGAGTCGTTAACGGATGCGAGTGTTCAAGAAAGCATGACTCGCCATGGAGCAATTGCTGATCAAAATATTGAGAAATAAGCTGTAATCATTGCACAAAGTATGTGACTCACGAGCGTGGGTTATAATGAACTGTCCTTGAGGAAGGTTTTGACGTAGAACAGTAGTGAATGTCACAAGCCAGTTAGGAGCCGTTCCTGCTGAGACTGCGTTGAAGTCCTGATATCCAACATTGGACGTTGGCATCTGTCATGAACTAGATGGTCAAAGAACGAACCTCATAATCCACGTCAATACCGTCCAAATCATAGGTCTTTACCCAGGCGGCCATTGTGTTTGCTAGCTTGGTAGGGTCGTGATGCGTCGGGGCGGCTGTCGAACCAAATGCAGATACGATAAGCTAGGTGGTAGCGTTAATTTTTTGTACTAGTCAAAATGGGTTTAGAACAACTATAAAATGTGAAACTGACCTTGATACCGGCATTATTGTACTGTGCTTTGATGGATGAGCGCGTTGCGCTACCGATATCCACCCATTCCAAAGCTGTGCTAATGCTATCAGAACAGAGAAGAGACGAGTAGTTGAAAACATGGCGATATCAGGGAGCCAGGAGCAGAAAGCTGAAAAAGCTGTGTGAAGGACTTAATTTTATACACTGATACCGGTGCTGCTGGCCCGTTTCGTAGCACCTTCGGCAACCCATACTGCGCGTATAGGAATTAAAGCCATATGGAGAGACGGTCTCAAGAAAAAGAGAACATAAGGTGAGACTCACCTTTTCGAGGGTACAGCGATGTCGGCAAAGCTTCTTTACAGCAGATAACCTGTGCCAGCAGGCTGGTAAAGCAGGTTGTACCTGAATCCCATGAGGAACTTCAAAGTAACAATGCGGACGGATACATCTCCTGACGAAAATACACATACATGACGATCCTGACAGTTTGTGCCGCTCAGCGTCAGTCGCTGGCAAGACGCCCATTTCAAGAGCTACACTAGTTATCGAAGTCTTGCACGTGGATACAGAACATCTTGGTTCGAAGCTCTGTGATATCCCACCCCGTCTCAGCGAAAGCTTCGGAAATGGAATGCCAGCTAGTCAGGCATGAACTGTATCTGGTCTAATCGTGACACCAGGTGCGGCAGTCTCGGAGAACCTAGAAGCGCATGATTGGGCCCTGATAAGAGTACAGGTGATGCAGTGTTGGAGCTAAGATGAGTAAGCACCGAACGCTACAAGGAATGGAGGCCCCGGTCATGTTCGACCGGGACCGTATATATACTGAATCACTAGAACGTAGCCCCTCAGTGAACTGCCCGTTCACTGAGGTGCGTATTCCATTTGCACGCCTAAATACAACGACGCTAATTATTTTATAGTACGTCTGTATTTAGGTATAGTAATAGTATATCTTAGTGAACTGCCCGTTCACTGAGTACGTCTGTATTTAGCTACTGCGCATAATCGCTACAGGTTATGGGCCCCGCAGAGCCCACCATGTCAACCCCCACCTCCAAGTCGTTTGTTGTCCCGAAGCTGGCCAGGGACAGTACCAACTGGGTTACCTGGAAAAGTCAGACGTTAGCCATCCTGTCTGTGACTCGTGGTGCCAAACGTCACCTGGACGGGACCGCGAGAATTCCCCCTCCGATCCCCACCTATTCAAAGGGCCATAGGCTAACGGTGAAGGAGGAGGAGGACCTGGATGACTTAGAAAGATGCTGGGACGATCACAATCAGCGGGAGGCCACAATCATGGCCCAAATATTTACCACAGTCCCTGACAGCCTCCTCATTGAAATCTGCAACCTCCCTACAGCAAAGGACGTATGGGACACCGTATGCTCGAAACACAAAACGAAAGCGCTGACTGTCAAAGTCGATATGCGGCGCCGGATGTATGAGATGAAGTGCGAGGATGAGCCAAACGTCCGTACACATCTGGAGGCGATCATGAGGATGCAGGAGTAGCTTGCTGGAATGAATGCAGGACTCACCGACGACGACCTCATTACCGTGATCCTTGGGTCGCTCCCCAAGTCGTACCGCCCACTCATCAATGCCATTACAATGTCAGCGGCGCATGCGAAGGCGAAGCTGGAGCCAGATCAGGTGGTCAGCACGTTAATCGATGAGTTCGAACGGCTCACCATTGAAGAACGCCAACTGAAGGCGAGTGAGAACGCTCTCACTGCAGCAAAAGGGCGTGGCAAGTCACAGGCACGCAAGGGCACCTCTAACACAACAAAGACTGATGTTGAGTGTTGGAACTGCGGAAAGAAGGGGCATAAAAAGGCAGACAGCCGCTCTAAAGCCAAAAAGAAAGATAAGAGGGATGAAGACACGAAGGCAGGCAGTTCAGCGAACGCGGTAATGGAAGGGGAAGACTTTGCCTTCACAATGACGTTCACTGGGCCCACGCTCGTGCTGGGAACGAGTGCACTGACGGGACGGGAAGTCGACATCTATGACTTGGGCATGTCAGGGCACATGTCACCAGACAGGCACCAGTTCATCACCTTCAAGGAAATCATGCCGCATGCAATCAATGCCACCGACAAAACCATGTTCAAAGCTGTTGGGATAGGCAGCATGAAAATTGGAATCCCAAACGGAAAAACTACAACGCACGTCACATTGAAAGATGTATTGTATTGCCCCGATCTAGCATTCACATTGATTTCATTGACACGCTGCAACGCCGCAGGATACTCGGTCCTACTAAAGGACCAAAAGTGCTTGATTCGGGACAAACGAGGAACGCTGCTTGGGCAGGTTCCACTCTCGAATGGGCTGTACAAGGTGGAGCATCAATCCACAGCAGCGGCAGCGAGTACAGTGCGAAAGATACTCACTAAGGATGAGCTGCACCGCCGGATGGGGCACATATCCCCACAAGTTGCCCGGAAACTTGTCCAAGACGGTATCATAACGGGAATTGAGCTGGATGCAACCAGCCAACCAGGTTTTTTCACAGCCTGCGTGCAAGCAAAACCAACCAGGAAGCCGGTCCCACAAACGCGAGAGGGACCGCAGGCCGCAAAAATCGGCGAAAAAGTCCATTCGGATGTGTGGGGGCCCGCAAACCCCCAGAGCTATGACGGAAAGGATTATTTCGTTAGCTTCACCAATGACCACAATAGGTGGACTTACCTGATTCCGATGGCAAGGAAAGGAGAGGCCTTTAACTGCTATAAGCAGTATGAGGCATGGGTCGAAACCCAGCATGGCACAAAGTTGAAGCGCCTGCAAACCGACCGCGGGGGTGAATATCTCTCGCAAGAGTTCACGGCATACCTGAAATCAAAAGGAACCATACAGAGTCTTACCGTACACGACATGCCACAGGAAAATGGCGTGTCAGAGCGCCTGAATAGAACGCTATTGGAACATGCTCGGGCTATGCTCCTGACGGTCGGCCTACCAAAGTTCCTGTGGACTGAGTCAGTCCAACATGTGGTTGTTAAAACTAGCGCAGATGAATTCAGTCAACTGAAAAGAAGACTCTATTTCATACTAGAATAACTACCTAGCGCAGATGAACTTCAATAACAAATAAGAGTCAGTCTTGAATATAGAAACAAGGGAGTGGGAACTAATACTCACTTCAGTCAACTGAAAAGAAGACTGAAGTGATATGGAAACAGAGTCCACTACTTATAGTCTGTACCCTGACAGAAGAAATGGAAAGTTTTCGATTTTACCGCCCACTCGGTCAGCTAGCACCGAACGGTACGCTCGACATGCCATGGCTGCTCCAATGATCTTCGCGTCCACTTGGGTTTGACGAAAGAGATAAGGGTATGGTGGAGAAATTGAATGGAATAAGAATGGAGGGGATAAAACTGAAATATACCGGGCTTAATCTTCACAGCGGTATGGCTCAAAAACCAGACCTCCACGTGTGTGCTCGATGGCAAAATGCCGTATGAGCTTGTACATGGCGTGAAGCCCGACCTAACTGACCTACCTGAATGGGGCACAAAGGTCTTTGTGCTCAAGGAGCACACTGGCAAGCTTGATTCCAAGGCAGACGAGGGGAGATGGATGGGGTACAGTGACGAGAGCAAGGGCCACCGAATCTACTGGCCCAGAAAACGTCGCATCACCGTCAAACGCAACGTGATGTTCGACACTCCGGTCCTGGTCATGCCCGCCAATGCACTAACTGAGGGGGGGTCAATCACCCACGCCAGTAGAGCCATCGGTGGCACTCCACATGGCCACGGCACCAAAGGTGTCGGTGGCATCCCTCACGGCCAAGGACTGCCACCACTACCGCCAGACCCACCCACAGGTCACATGCGCATCGACCTGCTCGATGAATTTGAGGATGCGGACGTGGATGTGGATCCACTTGGCAGGGGTCACCGTACGCAGAAGCCATCCGCGTACGTGCGCAGGATCGCCGACGGCACTGGCAGCAGCACTGGCCGTGCGAACACCCCCATATATCCAAAGGGGCTGCCTGCCCCCACCGGGAATGTCACCTTAGTGGTCCTGGAGGAAATGGAGGAGGTCAGCACGGCAGACGAACGAGCGATGCATCACTCACTGGAACACGTGATGGTGGCAGCTACCCAGAGCGTAGGAGTCGACCCGGTTAGCCTGGACGATGCATGTTCGCGCAAAGACTGGCCGGCATGGGATGCGTCCATCAAACGGGAGCTGGACCAGCACACGACACTATGTACGTGGGACCTTGTAGAACCCCCGGACGGCGCCAACATCATTGGCAGCAGGCTCGTCTTCCACTACAAACACAACACGAATGGTAATGTTGTAGCCCACAAGACCAGGCTCGTTGCACAAGTCTTTTCCCAAACGGAAGGGATAGACTACAACGAGACATTTTCCCCCACTGCCAAGCTTTCTGCCATCCGTATAATTGCTGCAATAGCAGTCAGGAATGACTGGGAACTCGAACAAACCGACATCGATGGTGCATACCTCAATGCCCCGATTACCGAGACAGTCTACATGCGCCAAGCCAAAGGCTATGAAGCCCCTGGACAAGAACACCATGTTTGCCATCTCAACTGCGCGATCTATGGCCTCAAGCAGTCAGGAAGGGAATGGTACAACATGCTATGTGGCATCATGTACAGGTTCAGTTTTATGCGTTGCGAAGTTGAACACATGGTATTCCACAGATATGCCGGCCAGGATGCTCTCATCATCGCTGTAGACGTCGATGACCTCACCATGGCTGGCAACTCCAAGCTCGTGATCTGCGTATTCAAGAACGAATTGCCCACCATCCTCAAAATTAAGAACCTCGGGGATTTGAGCTGGCTATTGGGAATAGAGGTGAAGTGGAACCGTGAGATGCATACAATCTCATTTTCGCAACGTGCGTACATCGAGAAAATACTCAAAAGGTTCAATTTACAGGATGCTAATCCGCTCAGCACACCACTTGACCCCCACCACAAACTATCACTGTCCCAGTCCCCTTCCACCCCTCGCCAGTTTGACAAGATGTGAAATGTGCCCTACAGAGAGGCTATCGGATCCCTCATGTACGCAGTGCTAGGCATGCGCCCGGACATCGCTTTCGCCATCTCTTTCCTGGCGCAATTCATGCAAAACCCGGGAAAAGCGCACTGGGAGGCGGTTAAAAGAGTCTTTCGCTACCTCAAGGGAACAAAAAACACCTGCCTTGTCATCGGAGGTATACGGAATGGACTCGAAGCGTTCTCAGACGCGGACTGGGCATCACAGGAACACAGACACTTGGTGTCTGGATACGTGTTCACGATCGATGGAGGGGCTGTCTCCTGGAGCTCAAAAAAGCAACCCATCATTGCGCTATCAACTACTGAAGCCGAGTATATCACTGCAACTCACGCTGCAAAGGAAGCACTCTGGATTAGGATGTTCATTGCGGAAATTGCTCAACCGCTCAGAAATCCTGTTACCATCCACCTTGACAACATCTCCGCCATCTCCATCACCAAGAACAACGAGTACCACCCCCGGACAAAACACATCGATATTCATTACCACTTTATATGCCAAGCTGTACACAAGAGGCTGATTCACGTCGACTACATACCAACAGACGATATGGTGGCAGATATGTTTATGAAGGCCCTCCCCCGACACAAAGTGCTACACCTGAACACGATGGTCGGGATGCGTTCTGCTTAAGGGGGGGTGTTGGAGCTAAGATGAGTAAGCACTGAATGCTACAAGGAATGGAGGCCCCGGTCATGTTCGACCAGGACTATATATATACTGAATCACTAGAACATAGCCCCTCAGTGAACTGCCCGTTCACTGAGGTATGTATTCAATTTGCACGCCTAAATACAACGACGCTAATTATATTATAGTACGTCTGTATTTAGGTATAGTAATAGTATATCTTAGTGAACTGCCCGTTCACTGAGTACGTCTGTATTTAGCTACTGCGCATAATTGCTACATGCAGAACCTTTAAATCATTATACAGCCCTACCTTTGGCCTGCTGTGTTTGGATCCGA
>QLPG01001424.1:0-12525 GCA_003314385.1 Gomphus sp. MG54 | reverse complement strand
CCTTGTCAGTGAGTCCATACTCTATATACCCTTCACCCATGCCTTGCTTCTTTAACATAACTTATCCCCCAATTGGGCCCTAAGGTATGAAAACCCAAACCCCTGGTAGCCAGTCTGTGTTGTTGGTATCTTGGCTTGGAATCATACAAGACCATGGTTGGGTTGCCTGTCTTAAGGAGAGAATGCCTCATATCCATCCCTGCCTTAGCCCATCAGTCTCCTCAGTCCACACCCCTTTTCTCTCTGCTCATTGGTTTTGGTTTGGTCTGGAAAACAGATCATCCCCTGATATTACCCCCCTCAAGAGTGCTGTGTCTTTGAAGCACAAGCCATTAATGAGTCGAAGGCCATGCCCTGAATCCTTCTTAGTACTCCAGAATATACCTGGTAGAACTGTTGTACTTTAACTGGCACTGCTATGTCCTCCTCAGGCACCCATGTGTTCTCCTCACAGCCATACCCTTTCCACTTCACCAATAAATATATTCAGCATTGTATCAGGTGACTATCCAGGACCTCTTCCACCATGTAGTGCTCTTCCCTATCTATTATTTCTGGTGGTGGGGGTGACTTTGACTTTTGGCCTGGGATGGGATCTGTCACAACCTCACCAAAGTCATATCTACCCTCACCTCTGGCTCAAACCACATGGACACATTTCTCTTTCAGTACAACCCTGCTTGACTCATGTAAACATATCCTTATTTTCAGCCAATCCCACCTATCTGCCTTCCTTAGTCTATACAACCTCTGCTGCCAATCCTCAGCCCTCTGACCAGACATCATGCCTACCATTCACTTGTCACAACTTCATCTGACTTTTATCACTAAACACCTTTTAATTTCCATCCCTTTATCCCACCAATTGAGTCAACTCCACTCATTCTTTCCCAAAATAGAAGTACATCAAGATCCCATTTAGATCCCATTCAGATCCTACAGTGGCTTGGTTACAAAGTTTGCTTGGCCCCTTGTACTTTTGATCCCTTATTCTTTCGATTGGAGATCTTCTCTCCATTTTTAATCCCCCTTGTTCTTGGTCACTAAGCTCTATTGGAATTTTAAATACATACTAGTATACAAACCAGTCCAATGTTTGGCACTTTTCACTTGGTCCGAATTTTAAGAACCAAATAAAAATCTATAAAATCTGAGAATATTCTTATTCAATTGGTCTCCTCACATTTATGTAATAAATTTTTATGGGTTGAGATATTGCAATTTTTGACAGTGACTCATTGGACTATTTTTGTTACTCTTGTCTAGATGATCAAAAACTCATTATAATTAATATTTGGTATATCCTCCCTTTGCCTTCAGCATAGCTAAAACCCTCCTAGGCATACTCTCAATCAATCCCTGACACACTGAAGGCTCTATCTTGTTCTAAACTTCCTGTATCCTCTCTCAAAGCTCTATCATCCCTCCTGGTAGCTGATTGTACTCTCCAAGCTTCCTCTTCAGATGACTCCATAGATGCTCAATTGGATTAAGATCTGGAGACTGTGCTGGCCATGAAAGAACCTCAAAATGGTTGTTTGTAAACCATTCCTTGGCCTTTTTACAGGTATGCTTTGGATTATTATCCTGTTGAAAAACAATGTCAGCAGAAGTTTTACCCTAGTGCTCCAGACTGGACTGAAGATCCTCCTCCAAAATCTGGACATAGAGATCCCCATCCATCTTTCCATCAATCTTGACAGCATATCCTGGCCCATCCCATGTCATACTGCCCTAAACCACTACAGAACCTCCACCAAATTTTAATGTTCCCTCAACCAACCTATTACTCAGCCCCTCTCTTGCCTTCTTCCAAGCCCATTTCTTGCCATCTGACCCTAGCCTATTGACCTTTGTCTCATCTGACCATACAACCCTCTTCCAGTCCTCTACAGTCTAATGCTGGTGAGCAACAGCAAAATCTAACCTCTCCTACTTGTGTCTCTGGGAGAGTATAGGCTGTTTCTTCTTCACCACAGCCTTTAGTCCAGCTTCTTTCAGCTTCCTACATACAGTTTGAGTAGAGAGAGGTGCATTGATGATATCCTGAAGGGTCCTGGTAACTTGTACTGCATTTTGAGCTTTTTGAGAGCTAATAAGGTGGACAGCATGTCAAATATTAGCAGGAGAAAGCTTGGATAGGCATTCTCTAATAGCTTTTAAGAGGTCAGGGCAGTACTTAGAGCAAAGTCTGCAATGGTGGCATGGTCTACACCAGTAAGGTAGCAGACAAACAGTTTCTGCTAAGGTCATGTGATGTGACAGTCATGGTCACAAGTGCAAAATTTTTTGTTGTTGAAAAAAAAATTGTATTCTGCTACAGAGGATGGTAATTTTTTTTAGAAATAATGATTGAGATACACTATATAACATCAGCCTTGTCCAACTCAGCTAAAATAGTATCTGGTGTATTGCCAGATCCTTGTGCAACATGGTGGATATGACACTTGAGTCACATGACCTTAGCAGAATGCATATACCCTCTACCTTACCTGTGGGAATGTTTTTCTATATGTTGAATATTTCCTTATATAGGTGATTATGTCAGCACAAAAATTTTGTGACCAAAATTTTTTTGACAGTGTCAGACTGCTTAAAACTATGATTATGAATTTTGGGAAGATGTTTGAAAGTTTTGATATACTACATTTGCAATAGTGAGTAAAACCAAGACTATGTACATATAGTTCTATGCCATTGATCTGTGGTCTTAGAATCATTTTTTGTTGATGTTGCCAGATCCTTGTGGGAAATGGTGGATGTGACACTTGAGTCACGTGACCTTAGTAGAAACCGTTTGTCTGCTACCTTAGAGAGTTGAATATAGGAGGTGGAATGGCCAGCATCAAGCTGAGAAAGGATATAGTCAACTTGAACAGGAGAGAGGGATTTCATGGTTTGTTGTAGAAGATTGTTATAGTCTATTCATTCAATGTTGAACTATTTGTGATCACATGACCCAATTATAACTCTGACACAAGTCATGTGACCATACAAACCTAACTATACCTCCGATTGTAATTATACATTTGAAGGCAATAAAACTGGTCCAATGAGTCACTGTCAAAAAATTGCAACATCTCAACCAAGAAAAATTATTGTATAAACATGAGGAGACTAATTGAAAGCTAAGATGCAGGGATATCTGTGAGAATATTCTCAGATTTTATAGATTTGTATTTGGGTCATAAAATTGAGAGCAAGTGAAAAGTACCAAATATTGGACCGGTTTTGTGAGTCACCATATAATATGCATATAAAGTAGAAGTTTGGTAGTCTTATTGACTTTGAATTTGACCAAGCCAATCTTTGCTCAAGTTTCCAAGCTTCTTCCAAAAGGTTTCTACAACCTTGTGTCAGGAGTCGGATACTGACGGTCTTCGGTACTGCCGAGGGTTGTTGTCGAAAGGTCGGGCAGACTATGGCCAAGTCCTGCAGGCCAAGAGTAGTGGCATTGGCTTCAACGTACTCATGCGTTGCGCCCTACTTGCCATGCGTGCCACTGTATTTGCAACAGACAGATACTCAGGGGGATGCTGAAGATGCCGGCCCGAGTCAAGGACTTAACAGGAGAGAAGAAGGTAGAAGGGCCTAAGCCTAGTCGATACCCAGAATGAAGAAGTATGTACATGCATGTCCTACTTATATAGGTTAAGAAGCGACATGTGGAATAAGGAATGTGGGACAACAAGGTATGCAGAGCATGCGGCTATTGTCCACAACGAATAAAATTAGAATAAGGAATGTGACGTGGGGGTAAAACAATAAAGGACAGAATAATAGAGTGTGCCCGAAGATAGGACAATAGGAGGTGCCAGACTATAAGACAAGGCTGGTAACCGAGGATAGTACAAGGACAGGAAGTCCCGAGGTAAGACGGACCGAGGAATGTGGATGGCGGATGTGCCGAGCCAGGACGGGCACACCAAGTGTTATACAGGTGACGCGGGCACTTGGTCGTGGATATAGGATGATTGCTCGGTCGGCACTGCCGAATGGTCGTGTCTTGGTATGGTACTTGACACCTTGCCACACTCCAAACCTCTGCCCCAAGTTAGGGATACAATGAGATCTAGAAGGTACAGTATATATGCTGAAGCCAAGCCCTATTTCAGACCTCTTTGAAGTTTCAACCTTATCAAGATATCACTTAAGAACCTTGCTGCTCATGTTCTTAACAGTATCTTTGGGAGCTGGAACAATCTTGACTATATTGAAAACCAGGTGAAGGTAAGACAGGGATTTCAGGAGCTGGAGTTTGTATGCATGCCTTCCCACTCTCCTTTGGATGACAAAGGGCTCTGGGTATCAATGGCTTAGCTTCTGAGATGGCCAAGTAATCTGGACATCTGAGGCATCCAGGAATACTCAGTCTCCCACCTGATACTCTGGTACTAGCATTTGGCATTGATTGTAGTACTAACCCATGTCATCCTTGGCCTTGGCTAGCACAGACTTGGCCTCTTCCAGCGATCTATCCATTGGGTCTCTGAATTTGTTAACTGTTTCAGTGAGTGACTCGGGCTCATAGGGCTCAAATCCCATGCATGGATATTGTCTCATATTAAGGATAAAGGGGGTCTGTTGGGTAACCAAGTGCATGTTGTTGTTGTATTGGAATCTGGCCATAGACAGCAGATTATCCCAGGCATCTCAGTGCTCATTAACTAACACTCAGAGGTATTTCTCTAAAAGCTAAGCTGCTCCCAGGGCTGTAATGGTAGCATTGGTCAGGAGAAAGTGTGCTCTCTTGCTTACTGAGTCCACCATGTTCATAATCACATCATATCTATGAGCCTGGGGGAGTTCAACTATGAAATCTATGCTGATCATATCCTAGCAGTGTTCAAGGATCAGGAGTGGCTCCAGCTCTCCTAAAGGGGGCTGCCTTTAGGCCTTGGTCTAGAGACAGAGATCACAAGTCTTCATATACTGTCCTATATACTGAGACATATGTGGCTACTAGTAGTTCCAAGATATGAGTTCTAACATCTTCCACCTCCCAGTATATCCGGCTACTCGAGTGTTATGGTGTAGGGACATGATGCACCTTTGAAGTTCAGAGTTGTTAGGGACATAGATCCTGCCTTGGAAGTAAATCAGTCCCTCTTTCTCAGTCCAATTGGCTGAACATACTGACTTGGAATGTCCCTTCCTGAGTTTGGTGACTGCCTTTGCTACTGAGTCTTCAGGCCCTGAGTTCCAGAATTCCCTTCTGATGTTCTGAAGGAGATCTTGTTCCTCTCCTACTGCTACTACTCCCTCTAATGCCTATACCATGAATAGCTCCAGCTAGAGGAGAGTCCTGTTCTTGTTGTCCTCCATTCACAACCCATGATCTTCCCTTCTCTGATAATGAATCTGCTTTCCCCATGCTTTGGCCCAGCCTATGGTGAAGTGTGAAATCAAAACATGACAGGTATAGGGACCATTGGGTCTGTCTTTGGTTCAGTGTTTTGGAGGTCTGGAAGTACTGTAGGAAATTCTAAGTGTTTAGATACTGTCGATGTACCCAAGAAGAAGGGGGGCTCACCTGACAAGGGGGAAATCATGAGAGGAAATCTTAAGGTCCCTTGTCAGTGAGTCCATACTCTATATACCCTTTGCCTATGGCTTGCTTCTTCAACATACCTTACCCCACAATTAGGCCCTAAGGTATGCAAACCCAAACCCCTGGTAGCCAGCCAATGTTGTCAGCATCTTAGCTTGACATCATGCAGGACCATGGTCAGTTGTCCTGACTTAAGGAGGGCATGTCTCATGTCTATCCATTCCTTGGTGAATGCCCTTTTTCTCTCTGCTCTTTGGTTTTGGTTTGGTCTGGAAAACAGGTCATCTCCTGACAGCTGCATGGCAAGTGAGGCTTATGTGGCTTGCTGGGATGTTCCTGAAATTGGCAACAGCAGTAGGGAATGATTGTGGGGGTGCTGCATTGGTGTTGCTGGATGACACCCACATGATGTCAGGGAGAATAGGGGTCTCCACAGCCAGCCCAATTGTTGGGGACCACCAGTTGTAACAAAATCACTATCTACTCATATCTACAATTTCCATCAAGTCCAAAGAGTACTCATATTGTTATTTACATTTTATTCTGATTTGGACATTGTGAGGTGCTCAATGCTAGCAAAGCATTATAGGACCAGCACAGGTCTATCCAGCCACCATCCTCATCAAACATGATTGCTTTTGAGGCACATATTTCATTAGTGTACATTTTATCATATTTTGTTGTCTTTCTCTTCCCTTAATCCCCATGTAAAATATTTTGCCTGACTGATGTCATATATGTATCATCCCTCCTGTATCTATGTCTTAAATAATTCTCCCACTTTTGCTTGATGTAGTATATAGTCTCTGTACTGTAAAACTAAAGGGTGATCATATTTTGCCTTTGTCTATCAGCCTGAAATTCAAGAATATTTTATTTTATTTTGATTTTATCTGTCTACAATGGAAGAACAGGTTCTACATAGCTAGTACTTTGATGGCTTCCAGGAGAGAGATGTGTCTAAACAAAAATGCAAGCCATTGAAAGATCCTGAGAGTTCCCTGGCTATGTTGCTGGTGAAAGGTTGAAAGAATTCGATGGTAGGTCTCATATAGCCCTACTGAGAGTGAATCCAATGCCTCCATGAGGTCATCATGAGTAAAACAATCTTGTAGCATATCCAGACAAGCTACCCAGAGAAACCATGTCAGTAACAACTTCCAAAGAGGCAGATGATCCACTTTACTTTCCATGAGCACCCTTAATTAGAACATCCTTGATTTTCACCCTCTCTTCTCCAGAGTACACAGAAAACTTGATATCGTCCTCCAATGTTTTTGATACATGTACACAAATGTCACCATTGATGAGGCTCTGGTCCATTGGTACAATAAGTGAAACAAGGGGGTTCAACACTTTTGTGATATTATCCTCCTGTCGACTCATTGCCAGCTGGTGTAATGGAACAAGTCCCCAGTCATGTATCTCTTTGAGAAATTGCAGAGAATCATGGTGATCATGGAATTCATCGAGTACATCAAAAATGAGGCACCCATGGTGGAAATTTGAATCATCTAGTTCAAAGTTGAAATTAAATCTTTCAGAGAGGGAGGTCAGGGAATGGTGGCTTCTATAGAAAATAGTTCCTCCAATGCATTAGGGGTAAACTGACCCCAATACCTCACATGGCCCCATACAACCCTATAGGGCAATGATCTCCCTGACTGGCCTGCTCAGGATAGAGGTCAGGTTGAAACAAGTTGAGTAGAATGTCCGACTTTATACTACATCTGGTGACCCCAAGTGAAGATCCCACATTGTCTTCATTTAGTCTCGATCAGACCAATCAGTGTTACACCACCGACAGAGCAGGAGCATAGGCAGTCTTGTACAGAAATAGAATGGAGTTGATCTGGTATACCCTAGAATGTTCATTTATCTTAGTCTCGATCATGTCTATCAGGGTTTGTAGTGATGGAGCAGGATCATGGACAGGAGATTAGATCAGATTACACTGGACCGGCGTCAGAGAGGATTTGATGGTCGCTATTGGATGATACTTTATACTTTGGTGCTCAATCATGCTAGGCCACCAAGTCCACGTCATGACAATTAGAGTTGCACCACCAATCATGATCGGTTATATACCAAACATGCTCATGTTGAAATCTCAATGGTGCTGTACAAGGACCAGAATATAACCAGTTGGCTTGAGCAAAGGTAGTGGCTTACTGCAAACAGATGGAGATATGACAAAGCATGTGTGACTACATAATGTGACATAGCAACCCATGCCTGTCAAATTATTCCAACAGCTCAAAATCAGAGTGTGCAGGAGCTGATCTGTTAACCTACCATGTAAATGCTAAATAGGGATGAGCTGGATTTGATCTGGGTATCCCACAACTAAAAAACCTCCATGGATAGTGATTGGCATGGGTAACCCCCAGGTATATTATGTCTACCTGTACCTGTACCTGCAAAAACCCATTACCCATTGTTATAGGTAATGGGTTTTTGTGGGTATGCTTATATAATTGAAGTTCAGTGCTAACATCACTTATATAAGTGAAGTTCAGTGCTAACTTCACTTATATAATTGAAATATGGCACTAAACTCGCTTATATAAGTGAGGTTAGCACTGAACTTTGCTTATATAAGTGAGGTTAGCGCTGAACTTCACATATGTCAGCTTACCCACCTCAACCCACTTGTGGGTACGGGTTTGGGCCGGGTTGGCAATCCTAACCCTGACCCATACCTACGCTACCCCTACTTGCTACCTGTGCAGGTTTCCAATACCCATGCCAATCACTATCCATGGATGCCATACAGTCTATCAATTATGGTTTATGGTGGAGAAAACAAATGAAGATCAAGTTAAAAAAACAACCTGGCTGAGTTTACAGTGGGGAGGAGTGTATCAACTCATGGGAGAAGTCACCCAAAGAGACTAATATTGGTGGCCTGGCACACTTGTAGTAGACAAGATGCATGAAGTAATACTCCAAAGCTTACTAGTTGCTTTGTAACATCAGTAAGGTAGAAGACAAATTGTTTCCACTATGGTCATGTGATGTGACCATGTCATGGTCACAGCACAAAAATTTTCATTGTTGAAAAAAAAAATTGAAAAAAAAAAAAGTATTGTGCTATAGAAGATGGCAATTTTTTTGGAAAAATGATTGTACTATACTATACAATATGAGCCTTGTCCAACTCAGCTAGAATAGTATCTGGCATGTTGCCAGATCCTTGTGCAAAATGGTAGATATAACACTCGAGTCACATGACCTTAGTGGAATCCATATGTCATCTACCTTATCTGTGGGAATGTCTTTCTATATATGGAATATTTCCTTATATGGGTGCTTATGTCAGTGCAAAAATTTTGTGACCAAAAAGATTTCACAGTGTCAGACTGCTTAAAAATGTGATTATGAATTTTGGGAAGATGTTTGAAAGTTTGGATATACTACATTTGCAATAGTGATTTTTTTTCAAAAAGTAAAACCAAGACCATGTACACCACCGTTCAGGCCGGAGCTGAAAATAACCTTGAGTAAAATTCCAGAGTTTAGCCTAATCTGGAACCCTGATCAGGGGTTGGATTCTGCTTTTTTCAAGGTCAACTCTCAAGCTTGAAAAAAGGTTGAAACCATGAAATATAAATGTTGACATTAGGCAGATTTGTCCTCAAAAGCCAAGGTTGTATAATCATTGGCCTAATATTAATTCAAATAACTTTGTATATTATTTCCCTACATAAATTTAGAATAAAATGTAGTTATGAAGTGTCAACATGTCAAGAATTGGCTGGCATCCTATAAACTGCAGCTCATGACAATAATCTTATAGACTTACCACGCTGAGACATTGACCAAACTGTTTGGGCGCCTATAATCCCATATTTGGTATCGTACTTTGATGTGCAGTTTCCAAATTGGGGCGATAACCTCTCGTCACGCTCATCTCCAGGTTCTGCAGTCTTTGCTTGATGTCATTAGAAGGGAAAAAAGGTATGTGAGCCAGTGAATCTTCATGATAATTAATCACTGACTGAAAATCTACGATGGTGGTGCATCCCTGGCATCAATGACCATGTGCCAGAATGAGGGTATGCGCTATTGTTTCTCTCAGTGCAGCTTGCCTTCTATAGCTTAATGGTAATGAAATGAACCACAACTCTGTGTTTCTTTGTAGTCAGAGGGGTATGATTTTGCCCAACTGTTCATGTACCGTAGGTGAGTGGTCCACAATATGATTAACTTTCAATATCCACTGAGCCAAGACATTAGGGTCCCTATTCCATTCAGGACTGATCTCAGGGTGTTATTTGGAATCAAAGTAAGGTTTCCAATACTGTTTTTAGATTCATTGTACTGACATTATTCCCCTTTCCTTGATCCCTCCCTTCCTGGACTACTCCCTCAGTGCTTCTATGGGGTTCTTTGCTACGCCTCATCGCTATCATCTGGGGAGTCATCCCCAGGTGGTTCCAGGTCATTGGGAGCCTCCAGGAAGGCCGCGTTCCCTTTGGGTGCCTAACATATGATGGGGTAGAAGAGGGTGTAGGGCTTGAATTATCATCACCTGGTGTAGGTTTCAGGTAGAAATGGGCTCTAGATGCTCTAGATGCTTGGGTGAGTCTGCTACTTTTTGATTCAGCTGTCTCAGGGATGCTGAACAGCGTTTTTCTCCTTTCATGCACAGGAGGTTGGAATTAGTCCTCAAAGCCTTCAGAAATGGTGAGTCTGGTAGTGTCTTGCATATATGAAGACTCTCTAATGCTCCACCTTCTAGTTTCTTGGCCATATGAGCCCAAGGTGCATTGCTGTTCATCATTTGCCTCAACCGGCATCTCAGATCATGCACTTTTGGCTACCCCTGTAGACCTCCTACAAGACTTGTTCAAGCATCAGACTTTAGTGAGTTATATTCAGATGTCTCTAGCTCCTCTCGTAGATTGAGATGAGTTTTACCCAGCTATGCCAGGCCCCTGTCGTGCACCTTCCCTCAACTCTTTGTTTCTTGCTCGGGTAGCAGCCACTTTCTTGGCCGATTCTGCACATTTTGCTGGGCCAGTAATACAAAGAATAGCAGCGGATTCCCGATGTTTGGACTGTCGATCGGTGAAATATGGTATCGGAGCTATCTGGGATCGAGGAAGGGTCTCGCGGATCAGGTCCACATTATGGAGTGCGTGCATGTTGAGAAAGTATCGGTCATCATTAGTATGTACAATGATGGGGTCTTTTCATATTGATGTTATTTGTTCTTGTCGGATGTAATGAGTGCCTGTAGGACCACATTTCCCACTGAAGCAATCATGCTGAGCATTGACAATAAAAAGAGCTTCCTATCGTTTACCATCAGTGGGAGGACTTTGACTGAATAAATTACCTGACCTTTGGTGTGATAACTGAGGCTTTTGAGTGACCTGACTCATCTAAGGCTCGAACAAGTATAGGCATGTTGTGGCGTAGATCATTCACATCAAGAAGCAAAAAAATTTCAATGATAAGTATAATTCCTTGTCCTGAAGCTATGCCAGTATTTGGGGCCAAAATTTTGTATACTCGGCCACATTCAATTGATTTCTGGATGTGTCAAAGACTCTGTTAGCAAGAACTCAAGATTATGGTGGAACACATACCTTATGTTGTTGTTCTGCTCCTAAATAGGAAAGTGCGCTCGGCGCTTAACCTTCTGATTCAGCGTGAGGCAAAGATATTCGAGTGTAGCCTAAAGGCTAGTGTGATGGGGGGCGAACTATTGTTATAATTGCTTGTTATACTAGTACAAACTACTCGTGTTATATATAAAATAGAAGATGTATTTATAAGTGAAAACTTCACGGAGTGAAGTTAGAACCCAGCCCAATGCGGCCATACGCGTGGTACACCCGCGTATATGCGGTGGGAATGATATGGAGGAAAACTTCACAGGGGAAGTGATAGAAATAGAATGGAATTAGATATAGACTGAATGAAATAGCACATGCCAGTGTATCTCCTTCCCAACCTGTCCAGATGAGGTGAGCCAGCCCTTGGGGCAGGTATGGGGCTGGGTAGACAGTGTGGTGCAAAACCCGTTCCTAAATTCACGAGAATATTCATGAGTGTTCTTCATGTTGAATAGAACATCGGTATAAAGTTGCATCCTGCTCTGGGAATTGTTGGAGGAGATATTGGAGTTTTGGTGGAGAATATATATATAAATGACTCAATAATGCCTGGTTCTAACAAATAGATCCACACCAAATAAAGGTCCATATCCCTGATTGTATGGAACCATAGCATAGAACCAAGTTCTCCAGTAGCCTTCCACAAGTCAAGGAGTAAATCAGAGCAAAGACCATCATGGAGATGGAACACTCCAAGTTGTTGTAAAATCTTGAAATGCTTGCCAATAAGACCATTCTTGTATTGCATAAGATACCGAGCTCGAATGGGTGGTAATGACAGGCTATCAATAGATAATGACTGAAGTCGGACTGCAAAAAGATGATCCTGTTTCTTATCCCACACAGAACTTGTATCATGCCAGACATACTTGTCCTGGCCAAGCAAATATGTGTGTAAAATTTCACATGGACAGTCCTTATTCACATGAAGGCCTAAAAAAGGTCAGTGTCATAATATCTGACATGGAATATGAATAGCACACACATTGGACTTTGAGGAGGAAATTATAATGGTCCCCGGCCCTTAATTGTTTATGGTATGCTTTGGTTGAGTTAGCAATGAAAATAAAATGTTTTATAAATTGAAACATACAAGATTTGGCACCCAGATTATTATAGCTATGTGGTGGCTGTTGGACAAGCCAGTCAAAAATCTCATATTGGATTGCCGCTGTGATCTCCTCATGGATTGCTTTGTGGGCAGCTCCAGTACACTTGTGATCGTTCAAGTGTGAATCTCATGTTTCAGGATTACTGAGGTGTGCTTGTTTCATTTCTGAAGCCTTTTCAAGCACTTTGTTGATCCAAAATTGTGCGATCTTGTCTTTGATGCCGGTCTCAGTTTGC
>QLPG01001421.1:0-10451 GCA_003314385.1 Gomphus sp. MG54 | reverse complement strand
AAACCCGGGAGTCAGCTCCTAGCAGAATCACTATAGAGTAGCAATTCCTCTAGTGATAAATATATACAAAATCATAGTAAAATCCGGGAGATCATTCCCCTCATTATCCAACCAACTCTCTGATATAATAGCGCAGGAAAACCCCAGGAAACCTTATCTGCCAGACCCAACTACAGATTAAAAGTCTCAGATTAATCTACACAACTCACACTGGCACTATAGGCATGCTTGCTGGGAGATAAAGCAGCAGGACACCACCCAGCCCTGCTGTTCTATGCTAGGCTTGAAAAAGGGTCCCAGATCCTATGCCTATCTATGAGCCTCTACATGCACTAAGGTAGAGGGGATCCAAATAATTATTATTATGTAACAACTACTAGCAATACTGTAGATTGAGGGATTTAATATAAAATTGATTTCGAAGACCTTATTCATTCTAGCTATTAGATCTCACTTATACACATGTATAATACATCTATATTATTAATATTCCTCTCTTGGCTATGCAGCTTTGTCATTGATCTCTAAGCCAGTTATCTATATACTCATCCTTGTCTGGGTTCTGCAATACTGGTCACTATGAGCATATCCACTTGACCATATTGTTGATTGTCTCAATACTCCCCCTCAAATCAGGTCATGCCTGAAAACCTAATCCTTTACATAAATATCAGTGTTAATGTATGTCCCGTGCTTTAGTCATTATATCTGCTAAATTCTTCCCAAATCTGACATAAGTGAGCACTACCTCATTAGAGGCTACTTATTTGCAAATGAAATGATAAGCAATATTAATATGTTTAGTTCACATGTGATATGTAGCATCATGGGAAATTGTGATGGCACTTAGATTATCCAATCACATAGATGTGAATGTGGTTTGATATAATCCAAGATCCTGTGAGAATCTCCTAAGCCAAATAGTTTGTTTTTCTCCTTCAATTAGTGCAATATATTCTGCTCCAGTAGTTGATAATTTGATCATTCTCTGTTTCTTTGAACTCTATGTGATTGACCCTCAACCAAGTATGGCCATATGTATAGCACCGAGGTATTGAGAATGTGTGAGCTGAGCACTAGTGCAATAGTGCAGATAACATGATGCTGGCAAGGTATTGGCCCAGTCCAACAAGCTGAGTGGATGTGGCTGGCTTCAACATACTTGTATGTCTTCTGTAAGGTTACTAGATTTTGGGAGAGGTACTCAGGAGAGTTCCAAGAATGTCAGCCAAAATGTAGACTTAACAAAGAGATTACGAAGTATACAGACTATCCCTGTTGATATTCAGAACAAAGAAATATATACATCAGATAAGCTACTTTTATAGTCAAAGAAATGGGGATAAAAGACCTTGAAATGCAACAGGGCAATGCAAGAAATGTATGCAAAAACAATAATATATGGAGACAAGATATGGAAACTTTAGTCATAATGGCCAAGCATAGAAATATACCAAAGCAAAAAGAAATGAGGCATAAAAGAATAAGTAGGGTAGGAATAATGGAAAATGAGTTAACTGAATCATGAATGATGAATGTACCAAGCCAAGACCAACACACTCTATGGATTGTGAATGACTTGGTCACCTGTATGTGGAATTAGAAGTTTAGTGTTTGGCTGGTATGACTGAGTGAATTGAGCTTGGTGACATATACTTAACACCATATAGCTACCTATAGATAATATATCTGCCTGATTAGCATAATCAGCATCTATGAATAGCTGTAAATTAAGTCTGACACTCTATTTGTATGTAATGCTGTTATATTATTTCCCCTTAAGGTAACAGAGCATGTGTTTAACTGCCATCCAATGTTCCAGTCCATATAATGTAGTTGTCAAGCTGTGGGTACTGATGGACTTTGGGACTGCCAAAAGGTCAGACAGACAATGGCCAAGTCCTGCAGGCCAAGAGTAGTGGCATTGGCTTCAATGTACTCGTGCGTTGCACTCTACTTGCTGTGCATGCCACCAATTTGCAACAGACAGATACTCGGGAGGACGCTGATGATGCCAGCCCCAGTTGAGGACTTAACAGAGGGGAAGAAGGTAGAAGGGCCTAAGCCTAGTCAATACCCAGAATGAGGAAATATGTACATACATCTCCTACTTATATAGGTTTAAGAAGCGACATGTGGAATAAGGAATGTGGAACAATAAGGTATGCAGGGCATGAGGGTATTGTCCACAACGAGTATAATTAGAATGAAGGAATGTAAACGGGGATGGGACAATGAAAATAGAATAATAGGAATGTGGCCAAGGATAGGACAATAGGGAGTGGCCGATTATAAAACAAGGGGGTCGTAGCCGAAGATAAGACAAGGATAAGATATCCCAAGGTAAGATGGGTTGGGGGACAAGGAGTGGAATGGGTAGGATTATTGGATTGATGAGTAGGATAAGGTGGATAAGGAATGGGGATGAGGAATGGGAACAAGGGATGTGCTGAGCCAGGGATGGTGTATTAAGTATGTTGCTTGGTCACCTGCTGGGTACTTGGTCGGCACTGCCAAACTACTGGGCTTCAGTATGTGCACTTGACAGTAGTAAATTGGCTGAGATGCAGGATTGCAAAGGTGTTACAATAAGAAAGAATGATGTAGTCATAATTAAAGAATATCTCCCAAAGATAAACTATGGTGAGGTTCAGAGTAGGGCAAGGCTTCAACTTATATGTTGTGCCCACCAGATTGCACTGGTCCCTAATTTCAGAATAGTGAGACAGAAGAAGCTTACTCAAAATCAAAGTTGATTATCTGACTGAAGGCTGAACTTGTTAAGTCTTGGTAATGCTGATAGTACAGATGGGAGTCGGACAAGTCCTACAGACCGATCAAGGTGGTTTGGCTTCAATGTACACATGCGTTATGCCTTGCTGTTCCATGCCACTCATTTGGACAGAAGAAGGACCTGGAAGGGTGCCAAGAGTGTTGGCCCAAGTAAAGGACTTCAGACAGAAAGAGGGAGGACTAGAAGATGTGAACCAAGTTGATATTCAGAGTGAAGAACTATCTACATAGATTAGCTACTTATATAGGTTAAGAATCAAGGAATGGAGAACAATAAGGTATGAAGAATCATGTGGGAGCATTGTCCACAGTGATCCAAAATAGAATAAGGAATGTGGATGAGAATAGAACAATGAAAATAAGATAATAGAAATGTGGCCAAAAATAGAATAATAGAGAGTGACTGAATATAAGACAATAGGGTCATTGCCAAAGATAAAACAATGGTAAAATATCCTGAGGTAGAAAGGGCCATGACCAAATAATAGATGAATAATAAATGGCCTGAAAGGAAACGGGTAGGGGAAGGGATGGGGAATGGGAGAATAGTGAAGGATAGAGGGGATGGGATGAGAGGAGTGATCCAGTTAATATACCAAATGTACCAAGCTGAGACCACATACTAGTGAGGAATGACTTGTCACTGGCATGTGGGTTTAATTGATAAGGGTCAGTCAGTCGGTATTGCCGAGTGAGCTGGAGCTCACAGAATGTACAAGATCTTTATACTACTTTCAAATCTATAAGGAGTCGACTAGATTCCTATAATAGATGAGAAAGCCAAGGATGATGAAAAGTGAGAGCAGAAATACTATGTCCCAATCTTGATCTCCTCCGTGACATTGAGGGGTGATATGTCACCCAGATTCCCAATGGAGTTACCCTATAAGGAATGTAGTAGCAGATCAGATATCAGAGATAGAATGGAATTGCAAATAAGGAAAGTAGAGCAGAATGAAATGAAAGGATATTAAACATAATTGAAGTGAAAATGGATTTGCAAGCATATGGAGATTGATGTAAATGAGTGGAGTATATTGACAGGTGCATGTGATGCCAAGACGGATACACAAGGGGCATATAGTTTGTGGGCTAAGGGTGTATAGTTGAATAGGCAAGTGAGGGTGGAGTTAGGCTAAGCAGGCTGAAATGAATAGTTGGGCATGCTAGCATGCGGTTCCTAACAGTATCCCCCCCTTATGGCTGAGTCCCACAAGGCCAAAGAAATGAAGTTCTAGATGGTGGCCCTGTTGGAGTTTGGAATTGCGTGAGCATATAAGAGTAGTTGTGGGGGAGTTTGGGAGGTAACTATGTGTGAAGATTAAGCCTGTACACAAGGCTTGTGTGTGGTATATTTCGGTTTTCTCACCTCCACTCTATTCCATTCCATTTCACCATCATTCCTTTATCACTTTCTACAAACCCAAGTTGACGCAAAGGTCGTTGGGGCAGCTATGACATGTCGAGTGTGTCATTCGGTGCAGCCTGACCAAGTGGGCGGTAAAGCACAAAAAACTTTCCATTACTTCTGTCAGGGTACAGACTATAAGTAGCCGACATTGTTTCCATTTCACTTCAGTCTTCTTTTCAGTTGACTGAAGTGAGTATTAGTTCCCACTCCCTTATTTCTATGTTCAAGACTGATTCTTATTTGTTATTGAAGTTCATCTGCGCTATAGGTAGTTATTATTATATGAAATAGAGTCTTCTTTTCAGTTGACTGAATTCATCTGTGCTATAGTTTTTTCAGGTTATGGGCCCCAGCCGTAACTAGACAAACAGTACAGACGAACCTTGAAGTTGACCTCTAGTCAAAACATAAAACCCCGACCTTTGAACGTCTAGGCAAGATGCCCGATTCATTCAAAGTGATACGATATGACGAGTCAGAAAGGCTCGATGAGACCGGTTCCAATTGGAATTTTTGGAAAATGAGGATGATTCCTTACCTGAAAGGGGCAAAACTCTGGCCCTATGTATCTGGAATGAACACCAAACCCCCCGACTCAGACCTTGTCGCACTAGCCACTTGGGAGGAGATTGATTCCCAGGCTGTTTCTACCATCTTGATGAACATATCCCCGAATGTACAGGCCGGTTTAGACTGCTCCACATCACAAACAGTGTGGGACAGTTTAATGAACCGATTTGCACAAATCGACCCTATTGCACAGAACCTGGCTCAAGACCGATTGTTCTCAAAGAAATTCATTGAGGGCAGAACAGAAACTTTACCAGCACATATATCTGCACTCCAGAAGTTGAGGGAGGACTGCAGAGGGCTAGGTGTAAGCATATCAGATGCAAGATTTGCTGGAGTTCTTACCTTGTCGATGCCATCGCCATCATGGGACCCAGTGATAGGATCGCTTGGTGGCACACTCGATCCTAGAC
Organism: Gomphus sp. MG54; assembly: GCA_003314385.1. Lineage (NCBI taxonomy): Eukaryota > Fungi > Basidiomycota > Agaricomycetes > Gomphales > Gomphaceae > Gomphus > Gomphus sp. MG54. The sequence goes on along the minus strand of QLPG01001421.1, from coordinate 5,264 downwards.
TGGTTATCTCACGTCTTCAGACTGAATGGAACAGAAGACAGGGGAACTCACCAATAAAAAAGGACACCAATGTAGTGTTTCAGACAGGTGCAAAGACCACAGTGAAATGTGAAAACTGCAGGAAAACAGGGCACACGAAAGCAAGATGCTGGGGGAAAGGTGGTGGTCAAGAGGGTCAGTACCCGGAGTGGTTCAAAGGAAAAAAGGACCCACACACCTCAAATGTTGTCAAAACGGTCTCAGATACCCACATCGTATGGGCCTATGGGCATGAAGAAAACCCAAACATGTGGTTTGCAGATTCTGCTGCCACCATTCATGTAACAAATGACAGAAACGACTTCACCTCTTATCACAAATATGAGTCTAACCAAATGATCAAGGCATTCGTAAAGAACGAGGTACAAGGGATAGGTGAAGGAGATGTACTGGTGGAAACTAAATATCAAGGCAGAGTTACGAGAATCCAACTCACAAAAGTCATGCATGTGCCTGATGCCAAAGGGAAAATACTATCGCTCAAAGTCCTTGACCAAAAGGGATATGAGAGTCGCATAGTCAACAGACACATCTACATCATGAAGGATGCACACACCTACGTACAAGCCACACTAGGAGGAGAACTGTATGAGATTGACCTGAGAGTTGTACCCTCCCAGGAATCTGTACTAGCTGCCGTGAAGAGGGATCCATCGGCCACTGACCTGGCAACTTGGCACAGACGGCTAGGTCACTTAGGAGACATGATAGTGAAGAAGATGAATACTAGCGGTGTTGTGAAGGGGATGGTCACAACTAACCTGGAGCTGAAAGGCCTCTGTGAAGATTGCGTGGTCGGAAAGATGGATGAAAAACTGTTCGTTGCCAGAGAAGATCGGGATACATGTCTCTTTGGTACCCTGCACACCGACTTGATAGGCCTGATGAATCCTGAAGCAAGGTGGTCTCATGCCAAATACTGTTTGGTCATGAATGATGATTGCTTGGGCTTTGGTTTTACATTCAACCTAAGGCAAAAAAGCGACACTGTTAAATCAATCATCGAATTGGATAAGTCAATTGAGACAAAATTCCAAAAAAGGGTACATACTTTGCAGGCAGACAATGGAGGGGAGTTCCTCAATGATATCCTACTGGAATACTGCCGAGATAGGGGGATTTCCATAGTGACATCAATCGCTCATACCCCCACTATGAATGGGCAAGCGGAAAGGAGAAACCGGATCCTCACTGAAGGCGCAAGAACCATGCTCAAGGATTCAGACCTAGGGAAGGACCTCTGGGGAGAAGCAATGGCGACTCACATGTACATCTGCAACCGCTGCCCATCAAGTGTGCTTCCTAATGGAGTGACCCCTTACGAAATGGTCTATGGCGAGTGCCCTTCAATTGATCACCTGAGGGTCTTTGGAGCAAAGTGCTTCATAAAAATACCAGATGAAACACACACCAAGTTGGATGACAAAGCCAAGGAGTGTCGCTTGATTGGTTATGAGGGCGAGTCCATATACATTGTGACCGACAAGCACAGGAAAAGAGTCCGAATGAGGAACACTATCTTTGTTGAAGGACCCAGACACAGGAGTCAGACTGGGGAAGAAAGGGACAATTCAGATGCAGATTTTGTGAACTCAGAAAAGATTTCAGCATTAGGGGATAACACTGCCAAAGATGAGACTAAGAAGTGGAAAACAAGTGCTGAAGTCTGGGGAACAGATCCAGTTAGACGGTCAGATAGGATAAAAGAACAACAATCAGCTGACAGAGTACTCATCACCACCACAAACGAGGATAGAAACTCAGCAGACAACGGAAATATATGGATCCCACGTTCTCACTTAGAGGCAATGAGGTTGCCAGAAGCCAGGAAATGGGGAGATGCAATGGACTATGAGATATCTAAACTCGACAAAATGAACACATGGGAAGAGGTAGAAAGGGACGTACCGGATGGTACAGATATCCTACCAGGGATGTGGGTGAACACGGTGAAGAAGCAAGAATCCGGCGAGCAGAGGTTTCGATCACGATGGGTGGTACGCGGAGATCAGCAGAAAACTAACATATCATTGAGTGACACATTTGCACCTGTGTCACGGATCTCGTCCCTCAGAACGCTGCTTGCACTTGCAACCATCAACGACTTGCGTATCTTTGCCTGGGATGTCAACTCTGCATACCTTCATGGGAAGATAAGTCATGACATATACATAGAGCTACCTGAGGGTTATAGGAAGCAGGACAAAGTTGCAAAACTCAATAAAGCCTTATATGGCTTACCTGAAACAGCCCGAGTCTGGCGAGAAGATTTGGAAGATAAGCTGGGATCTTTAGGATTTACACCTCTCGGGAGCGACTCAGGTGTCTTTGTCAGGAGAATGAAAGAAGGCATGATGGCGATAGACACACATGTCGACGATGCTACTGGGATCTGTTCGAGCGAGGGGGAGGAATTGAGTCTAAAAGCAGGCATTCAGAAGTTCTACAAAATCAAGGAAAAAGATACCTCAAAACTGTTCAGAGTGTTAGGCATTCTAATCACCAGGGACAGTCAGCAAGGAACCTTGAAAATGTCATAAGAAGATTACATTGATGACTTACTGCAAAGATTCCAGATGGAAGAATGCAATCCAGTCGCAACTCCTGTAGACAAAGGCTCACACCTAGACCAAGACACAAACCCCTATGAGAATGATAGAGAATACCAGGCACTCACAGGATCGCTCACCTATGCCGCTACTTCCACTTGTCCTGACATCGCTTATATCATGCAGTTTCTATCCCAATCGAACAAGAACCCCTCCCAATGAGATTGGAATGCTGGGAAACGAGTGTTGAGGTACCTGAAGGGGATGAGAAACCTAGGCATTGTGTACCAACGTGTCCCAAAGGAGTCCGAATGCCTCGAAGGTAGCCACGTGACCCCGTGGGAATATTGTGACGTGAACTACGCTGAGGAACCTAGGGATCGCAAATCAACTAGCGGGTATGTGTTCATGCTGGCCAATGGACCTATCACCTGGAAATCAAAAAAACAGGCATCGGTCGCTTTGTCCACGACCGAAGCCGAGTACTATGCGGTAGGAATTGCGTGCCAGGAGGCAGTTTGGCTAAAACAACTTTGCCAGGAACTCCAATTGCCTATGCACAAACCGATCCTCATACTTTCTGACAACACCGGTGCAGTGGCACTATCCGACAACCCTGTTTTTCACAGCCGGTCGAAGCATATTGATATACGTTGGCATTTCGTTCGGGACCTTATTCGTTCCAAAGTAATACGCACTTCACATATCCCAGGAGCATCTAATGGGGCAGATTTCCTCACGAAGGCCTTACCTCACTTTGAGCATGAGTGGTGTCTCAATCTATTGGGAATGGAGTAGAGGGTTCAAACTGAGGGGGAGTGTGAAGATTAAGCCTGTACACAAGGCTTGTGTGCGGTATACTTCAGTTTTCTCACCTCTACTCTATTCCATTCCATTTCACCATCATTCCTTTATCACTTTCTACAAACCCGAGTTGACGCAAAGATCGTTGGGGCAGCTATGACACGTCGAGTGTGTCATTTGGTGCAGCCTGACCGAGTGGGCGGTAAAGCACAAAAAACTTTCCATTACTTCTGTCAGGGTACAGACTATAAGTAGCCGACATTGTTTCCATTTCACTTCAGTCTTCTTTTCAGTTGACTGAAGTGAGTATTAGTTCCCACTCCTTTATTTCTATGTTCAAGACTGATTCTTATTTGTTATTGAAGTTCATCTGCGCTATAGGTAGTTATTATTATATGAAATAGAGTCTTCTTTTCAGTTGACTGAATTCATCTGTGCTATAGTTTTATCACTATGGTTGACATTGCAAATGGCACCCTCGTATATCAACCCTGCCTACATTGACAGTAAAGTGATTGATCTCAACCATGTTACAAATCAGACTCCAATGGCAAATTAGACTCTGATGGCAAATTAGACTCTGAAGGCGCTCATATCATGTCACCTTCACTGTTACCACATCACACAGCCAACCATTCTATTCAGCACTCCAATCTTCAGACTCCCAATTTGTCATCATGTCTTCTTCAGAGCTCATTCCCATGCAATACTACAATACCCAGGATACACACATCCAGGCAGAACCATTAACACATCATTATCTTCACATACCTCCCCCAGCACATTTCTCACTCAGAAGAAGATCCCATCCAATCTACACTCAGTCATTTGTGATAGGAGATGCAGTCTATTTCTCAGAAAGCTGAGAACCATACATATTTCTTGGAATGCCATCTAGACCAGCATATCATGATAGGAGTAGAGTGGAATATGAGGTAGAGTTCAGGGCTCCATCCCATCCTGATTACCCCACCCACTCCATTTGACTCACTCTTAAACACAAGATGAGAGTGCATGACTGCATACCCATTAGTCCTCCTACTCCCAGACCCCTATCCTTGGATTGGATACTGGAGAAATTGCAGAAGATATGTTGCCTGTGACCTGGAAATACTCTGACATGACTCAGTCCCCTGACTCATCCTAAGGCCCCTCAGGAGTAGTAGACAAGGTTGTTAGACATTTATTGGTGGACTTCCTTATTGTTTCTTTTTTATGTTTACCCTTTTCTTGGCTATTTATCTTTACACTCTAAGGCTCTTGTTTTGGAACCTGAGAAGCTGTGACAAAACTTTGGTGTGAACCAAGGCAAGTCAAGTTCTCTGACAAGATGTAGGAGGACAACAGAATACACCTGCACAGGCTATTTTAATGGAGAACCCAATTAAGAAATTGTACTCTGGAGATTCACGCAGTCTGTTGTTGCAAGAGTATTACAATAAGGATTTAATAAAATCTCACATAGCCTTGCAAAATGTCTTTATTGATTCTGATCTGGGTCATTTGTCCAAAGATAATATTTAAGGGGGGTCTTGTCAGGTGTGTTGTTCATTACATATAGAATTAATAGTCAAGGATGTTAAATTATTATTTCTAGACTGGTGTAGGTTTATTTCCACTTTTCTAATTGTTATCTGATTTTAGTTTTTGAGGGTAGCCTGCCACTTCAGTAGCAAAACTAAGGTTTACTCTTCAGAATAAACCTATTCAACAGATCTTCGGACCCATTGTAGAGTGTGGCTTCTGCAGACTGATTTGGCTTGGGAAAATGACTAAAAATAACAGGGGCATTCTCAATTCCCCAACAACTCTTAATCTTTCCAAATTATAAGTCAGATACATATTCCATTGGTTGGTCAGGTATGAGGAATA
>QLPG01001420.1:0-19484 GCA_003314385.1 Gomphus sp. MG54 | reverse complement strand
CTAGGCTTAGGCCCTTCTACCTTCTTCCTTTCTGTTAAGTCCTCGACTCAGGCCGGCATCCCAGCATCCCCCGAGTATCTGTCTGTTGCAAATACAGTGGCATGCACGGCAAGTAGGGCACAATGCACGAGTACGTTGAAGCCAACGCCACTACCCTTGGCCTGCAGGACTTGGCCATAGTCCGCCCGACCTTTCGACAACACCCTTCGGCAGTACCGAAGTCCGTCAGAATCCGGCTCCTGACACACGCACGGCAAGTACGGCATAACGCATAAGTACGTTGAAGCCAATGCCACTACTCTTGGCCTGCAGGACTTGGCCATTGTCCGCCCGATAACCCTTGGCAGTACTGAAGTCCGTCAGTACCCAAAGCTTGACACTATTCTATTTTTTATTGTTATATCCCATCTACATTCCTTCATTCTAATTTTACCTATTGTGGACAATACTGTTGGGGAATGGGAGATTCTCTAACAGATAGGAAGGGTCATCAGATCAGGGATCAGCTTAAAGGAATCCAAACTTCTCTCATTCAGACAATAACTCAACAAATCAGTCTTGAATTGACTACCAAAAAAATATTATAATTTTGACTGGCCATTTAAGAGTGAATTACTCAAAGTAATTAACTCTTAAACTATCAAGCTCTTCAAGGCCCAAGGAAATACTTCAAAAACATTTATATTTTTCGCTTATTTCTATTTGGACCCACAAGGACCCACAGCCAGGCGCCAAACACTTATACATGGAAAATGGGGCCAAACTGCTGGCTCAAGCTCTCAAGACTCAATTGTACAACAAATTCCTGGGCTTAGGTAATAGCTATTACACTTTAGGTCATCCCAGAAGCTCGGCTTATTTACTATTAATATTTCGTGACTTGACCAGTCACGAGACTACTAGCTGTGGGAACATGACTCATTAATGACTACAGGGTGACTCATTTTTGACTACAGGGTGACTTGTAACTGCCACAGGCTTCCAGGACCTGTCAAGCTTCGGTTACTGATGGACTTCAGTACTGCCAAGGGGTGTTGACGAAAGGTTGGGCAGACTATGGCCAAGTCGAGTAGTGGCATTGGCTTCAATATACTCGTATATTGCACCCTACTTGCCGTGCATGCCACCTATTTGCAACAGACAGATACTTGGGAGGATCCTGATGATGCCGGCCTGAGTCAAGGACTTAACAGAGGAGAAGAAGGTAGAAGGGCCTAAGCCTAGTCGATACCCAGAATGAGGAAATATGTACATGCATGTCCTACTTATATAGGTTAAGAAGCGACATGTGGAATAAGGAATGTGGAACAACAAGGTATGTAGAGCATGCGGTTATTGTCCACAATGAGTAAAATTAGAACAAGGAATGTAGAACGGGGATAGAACAATAAAGGATAGGATATGTCAAGTCCACATACCGAGGTCCCGATTATTCACCAGTGCCGACCGAATAACCATCCTACGTCCATATACAAGTGTCCGCACAGCATGCATAACACTTGGTATACCGGTCTTGGCTCGGTACATCCGCCATCCATATTCCTTGGTCCATTTCACCTTGGGACTTCCTGTCCTTGTACTATCCTCAGTTACCAGCCTTGTCTTATGGTCTGGCACCTTCTATTATCCTATCTTCGGGCACATTCTATTATCCTGTCTTTTATTGTTCTATTCCCGCTTTGCATTCCTTGTTCTAATTTTGTTCGTTGTGGACAATGACCACATGCTCTGCATATCTTGTTGTCCCACATTCCTTATTCCACATGTCGCTTCTTAACCTATATAAGTAGGACATGGATGTACATACTTCCTCATTCTGGGTATCGACTAGGCTTAGGCCCTTCTACCTTCTTCTCTTCTGTTAAGTCCTCGACTTGGGCCGGCATCCTCAGCATCCCCCCAAGTATCTGTCCGTCGCAAATACAGTGGCACGCATGGCAAGTAGGGCACAACGCACGAGTACGTTGAAGCCAATGCCACTACTCTTGGCCTGCAGGACTTGGCCATAGTCCGCCTGACCTTTTGACCTCACCCCTTGGCAGTACTGAAGTCCGTCAGTACCCGACACTTGACAATGTCGCTTTTTAACCTATATAAGTAGGACATGCATGTGCATATTTCCTCATTCTGGGTATCGACTAGGCTTAGGCCCTTCTACCTTCTTCTCTTCTGTTAAAGTCCTCGACTCAGGCCAGCATCCTCAGCATCCCCCCGAGTATCTGTCTGTTGCAAATACAGTGGCACGCACGGCAAGTAGGGCGCAACGCACGAGTACGTTGAAGCCAATGCCACTACTCTTGGCCTGCAAGACTTGGCCATAGTCCGCCCGACCTTTTGCCAACACCCCTCGGCAGTACCAAAGTCCATCAGTACCCGACACTTGACAGTATACCCAGAATCAAACTACTTTCCGTGCACCCACAGTTTATGAATATGGTCTTTCAAGACACCCTTTTAATGATCTTTCTATCTTGTTATTCAGAACCGGGTCTCCCGGTGGCCTTTCTAACTGTTTTGAATCAGAATCTGCTCATACCTTCACCAGATTGTCTTACTCCTAGGAGGTTGTCCAACAAGACGGGTCCACACCACAGCATTTTCAACCCAATACCAGTATAGATTTGGAAACCACCCAGTTCAGAAGAACTTCAGTTTTTCCGGCCGACTGGCAGGCAATGCCCCACCCTCGGCACTCTGTCCGGCATGCTTGATCAATCAGCATCAGCTCACAGACTATTTAAAAAAATTTGTTTATGATTATGACCCTTCCCAATCTAGTATTTCTTGCTAACAAGCACAGATACACCTACTAGATTTTCCGTCCAGACAATCTCAGTCCACCCATCCGTCCGTCATGTACTAGATCTGTCAGTCAGCAATATTCGGGCACAACTCGCTCACCCACTATAATCCATTGATTAACAGGGTATTGGGCAGTATTATAATCTGTCAAGCTACTAACGTTTTTAGGTGCATCCCGATGGCCTAGGTCCAGGTGGCATTTGCCACTGTTCCAAAAGCCTCACCCAGGATCCTGTTCTGTTGCTGGAAGCTTTGCCAATAGCCCTAGTCAATGCAACTGCCTTGTGCATGCTTGTATACCAGAACGGCTGGCAAGTTTTTTGGCAGGGACCTCTCGGTCAACGTTGTCATTCAGCATGTTTGGCCAAGGTCTCACCCATCCATCTCTATCTGTTTCTGTTCTTTCACTCCATATATGTGCATCACATGCCCGTATGACCCTTTTCTGTTTTTCTCAGCTAGAGGCTGACACCTTTAGTAGATGGTGGGATGTCTACCTAAAAGGGGGGGTGGTGACCAGCTAGAAACTTTTCAAACTGCTCAAACTCCCCTCCCGAAGACATCCTTCTTCCAAAAACCCCCTCCATCCATCATCTTCTGTCCTGTTCTCCTCTCCCTCCATTCCATTCTGTCACCTATCACGTCCCCCTCTCCCCTGATCCTTCTCCAGCCACTCAGCCACTCCTCTACACAATCCCGACATTCTGCTCATGACTCTACGATCACTCCTAATCCCAAAAAAATATCCCCTCATTACACCATTCAACCTCTAATACCTCCCTCATCTGTCCCAGTCCATCCGTCACCCCCCCTCTCCCATCAATATAAAACAGCTGATCTGCTGAGCACCTCGGCATTTCCGACTTGTTGTATTTTTCCTTAATTTTCTTTCACTTTTCTTCCTTCAAAAAATTTATACAATTCTCATTTTTTCCTCTAATCTATTTCCACATATTCGTCCTCATTTCTCTCCTCCTCTTCTTTCCTCCCCTGCTCTTCCTTCTTTCTTCTCATCCCGCAAAACATCCCTCAACTCCTCCAGTTGCAGGTTTCCCAACAAGTCAGGCTTCCTCTCAAGAAGGAGCCGCATTGTGTCCTCCATATGACACAACCTCCCCTCTATCCATCCCAATCTGTCCATTCTGTCTGTCCTCCTCCGCTTCCATCTGGACCCCTCAGCCAGCGGTACTTCGGGTTCGACAGCCTTCCCGCTCGGTTTTTGGGTACAGGCCTGTTTCAGCCTTTTACTTGGGGGCTCTACCACCCCATCCGCACCCTCCACTGAGTCCCAAACCATTGGGCTGACTTGGCCCTGGGCCAATTTGTTTTTGTGCTAAAAATGTCAATCAGCAGGAATCAAAGAAGCTGGATTACCACTCACCTGTGCATCTCCTCCCTATCCTCGCATACTAGACCCCTTGCTGGGCCCCACCTCCACACTCCTACCCTTTTACTGCCCATAGACTTTCGGGACCACCGAGGTTCTGAGGACTTCTGCCCTCCCGGCTGTTTCGGCCCATTCATCCACGGCCTCTTGGCCATCCTCTGCATCGTCCAAAGATTCCCATGTCGCCACAGTCAGTCTCCCGATGGTGATTTCTTCTCTGGGTTCTGCTTCGTCCGCCCCCACTGTAACATCCTCCTCCACCACCCTTGCTAAAACACCCTCCCCATCTGCACTATTCGAAGTTTCCCTGGGGTCCTGCGGGTCGTGCCCCACACTTTGTATTGACACTGGATCGTGTTCACAGATAACCCGTTTTCAAATGTTTCCCCGTTCGACAGCGTCGGTCTCGGCGTCCATTTTTTTCCAGGTGTTTTTGATGGCGACAAGTGGGGATACGTGGTTGGTCTATGAGAAGCCCAGAAACTTCCCACACTATCCACAATATTACGTTTAGGCATTCTGAATCTTGCTTTTAATTTCCAGCTTCAGGGGTTCAGCCACTAAGGGGGGGATACTGTCAAGTCCATGTACTGAGACCCATCCGCCGGCAGTGCCAACCGAGCAATCACCCTATATCCACGACCAAGTGCCCACGTCGCATGCATAACACTTGGTGCGCCGGTCTCGGCTCGGCACATCTGCCATTCACACTCCTTGGTCCATTTCACCTCAGGACTTCCTGTCCTTGTATTATCCTCGGACACGACCCCAATGTTTTATACTTGGCCACTCCCTATTGTCCCATCTTGAGTCACAATTCTATTATCCTGTCTTTTATTGTTCTATCCCCATGTTGCATTCCTTATTCTAATTTTATTCATTGTAGACAAAAACCACATGCTCTGCATACCTTGTTGTTCCACATTCCTTATTCCACATGTCACTTCTTAACCTATATAAGTAGGACATGCATGTACATATTTCCTTATTCTGGGTATAGGCTTAGGCCCTTCTCTTCTTCTCTTCTGTTAAAGTCCTCGACTCGGGCCGGCATCCTCAGCATCCCCCCGAGTATCTGTCTGTTGCAAATACAGTGGCACGCATGGCAAGTAGGGTGCAACATACAAGTACATTGAAGCCAATGCCACTACTCTTGGCCTGCAGGACTTGGCCATAGTCCGCCCAACCTTTCACCAACACCCCTCAGCAGTACCGAAGTCTGTCAGTACCCGACACTTGACAATTCCACATGTCACCTCTTTAACCTATATAAGTAGGACATGCATATACATATTTCCTCATTCTAGGTATTGACTAGGCTTAGGCCCTTCTACCTTCTCCTCCTCTGTTAAGTCCTCTAATTGGGCTGGCATCATTAGCATCCTCCCAAGTATACTGTCTGTTGCAAATCAGTGGCATGGATGGAGAGTAAGGTACAACACATGAGTACGTTGAAGCCAAAGCCACTACTTCCAGCCTGTAGGACTTGGCTGTTCCCATCCAACACCTTGGCATTCCCAAAGCTTGACAACACCTCCTTGCTCATGACCATCCATATAAACACCTTTTTGCACCACTATTTGTCTCTATCTAAGCTTAATTAACCACCAACGAGCTGTCTGCTCACTAATGGGAGATTTTGAGCAATATTGAGCTCAGCAAATGATCTGTCATTCAGAGCATGTGGGAGTTTTAATGAAGTGACATCACCATTTTTCTAGGAGGTAAGCCAATTAAGAGTGAGTTTCTTCACTGATTTGTTATGCAACCAGAATTGAGTATTTTACTTTTTGACTGGGAGTGTTTCAAAAAGTTGATAAATGATAAGCCAGTGCATATACCAGGCAAACCAATTACCTTTACCTTCATGCCATTAATGAGAAATTTGAATGCTTGTTTGAGTCTGACTGAGCCTCTTTAGTTGAAGGGTGACAAAATTCCAGATGATCATGAGTTGGTTGAGCTGTGAGAGTGGCAAAGTTTACTATGGTGATTTTTGAGATGCTTTTTGATATTAATGCAAAGGGCTGACCAGTCTTGAATATGACTCTTTGGACCTTCAACAACTTCCTCTAACTCAGCTTCCCAATCCTCAACTTCTTTATCATGATTCCTGGGGTTAACAATTTACCAAGTCTGAGATTTCACACTCAGGACCTTGGCTATCCAAAACCTTGCCCTCTAAATGATAATTGTGATCTATAGAAGCATCTGAAAGCACATAAAGCTGAACACTTCTATGAATTTTGCTTGCTCAACTTGGATCCACCTGGACTGTACAACCCAGATACACCTGGATTATGCAACCTGGATACACATAGACTATAGAACCCAGATATACCTAGACTGCTCAACTCTGAGAGGCTGGAACTACTTAACAACAATGGATGTGGGCTTCTCAACAGCTGGAGATGAGGCTCATAGTAAGCAGGTTTGAAACCATAGCCTGTGAGCTTCCCTGGTCTCTGAAAGTTGTTTTATAATGCCTTTGGGTCCTGGCTAATTTATTCATCACAGATGGTCCCTTCTTGTACTCCTTGGATCATTCTGCTGGCACCTTCAATATCTTCAAGCATTCTTTGAGTGAGTAAATGCAAACCTGTCTTTATCTTCTCCCTTCTCAATAACTCCTTCTGTATTCTGAAGGGAAACCAGTCAAAATCAGTAGATTCATTGTCTTTGATCATGGCACCTATAGCATTGGCTAAATCTAGTGAGTAAAACTCTGACCATTCTTCCAATGCCTCATCATCTTTATCATCATCACCCAGATCAGTATAATGCTCATCCTCATGTTGTAAGCTTGTTTTTTCATTGTTCTATTTTCATTTACATTTCCTTATTCCATTCTTGATCACTGTGGACAACACTTCCATATGGTCTCTATACCTTATTTATCTCTATCCTTTATGCCACCCTGACTCCACATCTTGCTTCTTAAACCTATATAAGTAGCACATGTATGTGGATAGTTCTTCATTCTAGGTATCAACTTGACATAAGCCTCTTGTCTTCTTCCCTCCCATCTGAAGTCCTGACTTGGGCCGATACCCTTAGCACGCTCCCAGGTACCCCTTCTGTCTGAAATCAGTGGCTTGTATGGAAATTAGGGTGTAATGCATGAGTATATTGAAGCCAAGCCACCCCGTTTGGTCTCCAGGACTTGGCCAATTTGTTTTGGAACCCGAGAAGCTGTGACAAAACTTTGGTATTAACCAAGGCAAGTCAAGTTCTCCGACAAGATGCAGGAGGACAATAAATTACACCTGCACGGGCTATTTTTACAGAAAACCCAATTAAGAAATTATACTCCAGAGAGTTACGTAATCTGTTATCATAAGACTATTGCAATAAATATTTAATGAAATCTCATGTAGCCGTGCAAAATGTCTTTATTGATTCTGATCTGGGTCGTTGTCAGGAGTCGGATACTGACGGACTTTGGTACTGCCGAGGGGTGTTGTCGAAAGGTCGGGCGGACGATGGCCAAGTCCTGCAGGCCAAGAGTAGTGGCATTGGCTTCAATGTACTCGTGCGTTGCACCCTACTTGCCATGCATGCCACTGTATTTGCAACAGACAGATACTCAGGGGGATGCTGAAGATGCCGGCCCAAGTCGAGGACTTAACAGAAGAGAAGAAGGTAGAAGGGCCTAAGCCTAGTCGATACCCAGAATGAAGAAGTATGTACATGCATGTCCTACTTATATAGGTTAAGAAGCGACATGTGGAATAAGGAATGTGGGACAACAAGGTATGCAAAGCATGTGGTTATTGTCCTCAACGAGTAAAATTAGAATAAGAGATGTAGGATGGGAATAGAACAATAAAGGACAGAATAATAGGACGTGCCCTAGCACAATAGGAAATGCCCGATTGTAAAACAAGGCCATAACCGAAGATAACACAAGGGCAGGAAGTGCCGAGGTGAGGCGGACCGAGGAGTGAGGAGTGGGCGTAGGAATGAGGGGTGTGACCGATATGTGCGTCTGGCTGAGGCCAACTCATCGAATGGTTCGTACTTGGTTGCTAATGGAGTATTTTAGTCGGTACTGCCGAGTTATCGGGTCCTCGGTACGTGTACTTGACAGTCGTTTATCCAAAGAGAATATTTAAGGGGGGTCTTGTCAGGCATCTCGTTCGATACATATAGAATTAATAGTTTAAGAGTGTTAAACTATTAGTTCTAGACTGGTTTAGGTTTATTTCCACTTTTCTATTTTTTATAGTTTTAAGTTTTGAGGGTAACCTGTCACTTTGGTAGCAAGGTTAAGGTTTACTCTTTGGAATAAACCTATTCAACAGGTCTTCAGATTTGTTGTTGAGGGTGGCTCCCAGTCTTCAGACAGTTACCTAAGCAGACTTCAGTCCACTTATGAGAGTGCTGCTGGCACTTATTTAATCCTGTGGATTAATATGGGTGAAAATGATTGTTAATTTATGCTACATAACTAGCTTTTTTATACTAATTCTAAACTTATTATGTAATCTCCTGATAAGGCAATTTCTTCATGAACCTTGTGGAGGTGTTCAGAAGGTATTGGAATGCCTTGGAAGCTTGTAGAGTCATTGTGTCACCATTGTCACTACTTTTGCAGTAAGAAATATAATATTCTCACAACTGGTACTCCTATGACTGGTCATGTCACAAAATATTAATATTATGTAAGTCATGCTTCTGGACTGACTGTTTATGTAATTAGTATTATATAAGTCCAGGAATTTGTTGTACATTATGGACTGAGAACTTGAGCCAGGAGTTTGGAGCCACTTTTGTAGATTTAGGTAATTGGCTCCATAGTTGTTGTACATTGTGGGTCCACACATTGATAGGTGAAAATATAGATGTTTTTATGATTATCCATAGGCTCAATCTTCTTGATAATTAAGAGTTAATTACTGGAGGTAATTCACTCTTAATTGGCTAGCCAAAAACATTATAATATTTTTTTGTTGCCAAGATATGGCTGATTTAAGTGGAAATTTTCTTGAGAAGAGGTTTGGATTCTGCAGGCTGATTCGGCTCGAAAAAATGATTCAGAATAATAGGGAGCATTCCCTATTCCCCAACACGATTCCTGCCAACATTATGAAGTCGGCACTATTGCAATAGTGCTCAGCTCATGCAGCATCAGCAGTACTGATGCCTGATAGTGATATCATCCTTGATCCTGCTTGGAAGACCATTGTAGAATTGGCAGCAGAGTGCAGAGTCACCCCATTGGATGCAAATGGTGAATTGATTGAACTCGACCACATATTTTATGATACACTGGTTGTCATGAATTCAGAGGTTCTTGAGGTTGACTTTGGCCTCCCCTTCTGGGAGATGAGTGCTGAAGTTAGTCTTGAGTTCTGATATGATCTCTTGGTAGTTGTAGAGCCAGGATGGCTCATCATTGGAGGTGAGAGCTAGTTAAAACCAGTCCAGGGGAGTGCAGTCAGGTACAAGAGTACATAGGTTACCTTGTGTCAGGGGACATACCCTTGTTAACAATATTTATTGTTTTTCCCTGTATATCCTTTATTGATATCCTTCTTTCTTTATAGATTCTTTAGTTAATACTTCACTGTTTCACTGACTGTGACATGACTTACTCATGTCACAGTCACTAGCTATATAGTTGGCCACTTAGATAAGGGATCCTCACCTCATTCACTTTTGGATCCCCTTACCAGTGCCTGAGTGGACTTGTGGGTAGGCAGAGGGAGTGGGATGCCTTTGTCAGGCCTAGGGAGCCAGGGCTGGATGGTGTCCTGCGGGTTCTAGCTCCCAGCAAGAATGCCAGCAGAGCCCAAATCAGTTTTGACACTGTTGGAATCAAAGGTGTCAGGGCAATAATGGAAATTTAAGGTATACTATATAAGGAAGGCTTGTAGTTTTGTCAAGTCAGAAACATCAAAGTGGTCCAGGTCCTGGACCCTGGTTTGGGGGG
Organism: Gomphus sp. MG54; assembly: GCA_003314385.1. Classification (NCBI taxonomy): domain Eukaryota; kingdom Fungi; phylum Basidiomycota; class Agaricomycetes; order Gomphales; family Gomphaceae; genus Gomphus; species Gomphus sp. MG54. Next base: position 9,360 of record QLPG01001420.1, on the reverse strand, counting down.
CTAGCTTTTTAGGGCTAGATAAGTTTCTTGCCAGCATGGCAATGGACTCTGCAAGGTTGTGTATATTGTTAAAGTAGTCAGATAGAGCTATTCTTGATGGCACTGGAGGGTTGACTAGTGGGACTGTCAGGGGATGGCCTGTCCTTTACCCTAAGCAGAGCACCAACCACTCAGTCAATAGGCCAATGTAGCCAACCGAGGTCTCAGCCCAGCAGCATGGGAACCTTGATATCTTTGGGACCCACAGACAACAAGAGACATACCTGTGGGAGAGAGGGTTGGGGAACAAGACAAGGAGAGCTGATAACACTGAGCCAAGAGCCAGGAGAACTTGAGATGCCTCTCTCTAAGACTCAATGACTGACCAACTTTCCTATTGTATGCCAAGCCAACAACCTGATATCTTGAACCAGACTCTGGGATCAGGCCTACAGGCATTTGGGAGATCATACTGCCAGACCCAAAGGAAGGATAGAGTATAATGGAGAAGCAGTGTGTGGGCACAGGGTATATAGAGCACAGGACTCACTAACAAGGGGCTTTAGGTTTTCCTCTTAGGAACTCCCCCATTGCTAGGTGAAGTCTCTTCCCTTCATATACATAGATCATAGATGAGTAACTGAACTTAGAAACTCCCCCATTGCTAGGCACTGTGTGATAGTTCTCAGATGCCACTGGGGTTGTCCTTACATTAGGAAAACCTCTACCAAAACAAGGACTGGGCATCCTGTCATAGTGCAACCATAGGTGGTTTTGGTCTCAGCAACTGCATTTCAGAGAGCACTGCCTTGCTTGTATACCAGACACCTGATTCCCCCTCCTCCATAGCTGTTAAAGGGCTTCTCCCTACCCAACAATGCATCCAGAATTAGATGCCAAAGAGTGGCTTCTGAGGGTGGAGCAGGAGCTGACAGAAAACCAAGTGGCCAATGCAGCCATTAGTGAGGCCCTTTGGGAAAAAATATCAAAACTTAACAATGAGCCCACACATAGAGATTTAGACTACCTAGACCTTGAAGACAATCTGATGCCAAGCACATGTGCAGACTCCTTGTGCCCTATACCCCAAACTGATTCCTAATCTAGACTGGCAACCTCATCTGACTTCAATGGAGGCTGAGGGAGAGGCAGAGCTTTCTTCAACTCCTGTAAAATCTACTTTATGGTTTTCAGCAACCAGTTCACCAATGACCAAGCCTGCATCCACTGGGCACTGTCATTTTTCAAGTTGGGATAAGTGGCTCAGTATGCTAACAGGGTTTTGCAGAGTGAGTGGGCTGGATGGCCACTATACCCTAACTTAAAGGCATTCAAGACAGATATGGTAGAACACTTCTGCCTGATGAATGAGCAGCTTTTGGCCTTAATATGACTCGAAGGCATGTGCCGGTATCAAGGCAGGGACTTGGTTGAGGAATACATTGACTGTTTTGAGGAACTGGTAGCCTTGGTAGAGTATCACGATGATAAGATGATCATGATTAAATTCAGGAAGGGCTTGGAACCCAGAATCCAGTCTGGGGTGGCATTGCTGGCAGATGGGATACCCAATTTTGACAATCTGATGGGATGGTATAAGTGGCTTGAAAGGTGGCCTGTAAGCAAGAAGCAAATGAGGCCTTTGTGGAAACCAACCAGAGCCTTGCTCAAATAATCCCTCAACCCCTATAATACCTCCCAAGGTGACCCCTATATTCCCTAGGCAAGTGGGAGTAGTGAACTGCAACTTTAGCATGCCTCAGCTCACACCAACAACCACCTCAACCCCAAAGGAGAGGCCCACTTCTATAGAGGTGGATGAGACTTGATTCAGGAACAGCTTGCCTGTTAAATCTGTATGTCGGCACTTAGCTAGAGACTTACGGAAGGGTTTCCGGAGGGTTCCGAGTGGTTTCTGAAGGGGGGTTTGTACTCCAGAGGTGGAGGGGCTAAAGGTCGTGGGTTCACGATCAGAATCGGAATGGAGATGGAAAGACAGGAGTGCTGGGGGTCTTAGGACTGTTCACGGTATATGACAGTATGAGTGGGTTGAGGTTGCAGGGACTTGGCTTCAACTTATGTGTTGCACCCTCCTTGATCATCTGTCCCTAATTTAGGAAAGTCAGAAAGCGTACCAGAACTGAATCGGAAACTACGACATAGAATTAAGTCAATATTCATACTGGCAAATAGTCCAGTCGACTGGTGACTTATATACATGTATCTAGTCTTGTACTATCTTTTGCTGAGTAAAGACAAGGGGGGAAGAGAGTACAAGGGGTAATATAGAACAAAAAACAAGGGAGTGAGGTACACTGTTATAGCCCATACCGCCAAACAAACCCACATTAAGCACCACAACCACCTGCACCATTTCCAGGACCCATCCAATCGCCCAAAGCCTGCATAACAGATTTCTGGAGGTCCGACATACATTCCGAGGTTCCGCGATTCCGAACCTCCGAAGACTCCAAAGTCAAGGTGCCACTACTTTGATAACCGACGCACAGGACCATCACATACCTCACTCCCTTGTTCTCTCTCTTATATTGACCCCTTGTACTCCCTTTCTCCTTGTTTTATGACCGGCAAAGATAGTACAAGGATAGTCGCATGTATATAGCCTTCCAGTCGACTGGACTATTCGCCAGTACGAATATCGACTTAGTTTGCGTTGTAGTTTCCGATTAGTTTCTGGTAAGCTTCCCGACTCTCCGAAATTAGGGACAGACGATCGAGGAGGGTGCAACACATAAGTTGAAGCCAAGTCCCTGGGACCTCAAACCACTCATACCACCCTATACTGGACAGCCCCCAGACTCCCAGTGTTCCAACTTCCGATTCCGATTCCGATTCCGATTCCGATCCGCTCCAAACCCTTTCCCCGCCTTTGGAATACGAACTTCCCCCTCGGAACCCTAATGGAAACCCCCCGACCCCTTCCGGAAGTCTCCAACTGAGCACCAGCACGCGGATTTAACATACATGATGATCCTGCGTATCATTTATTAAAGGAGCAGAACCTTGGCTTCAGAATCTTTGGAGGTTTGGAAACATGGAACCTCGGATTGATGCATTGGAATATCAGAAAGTGGTTATTCAGACTTTGAGCAGTTGGAAAGGTCCTGGAAACAGTGCAGGTGGTTGTGGGGTTTAATGTGGTTTCATTGGTGGCATGGGCCATAACAGTATCCCTCCACTAGGACTGAGCCCTCGAGGTCCTAATCTTAATCTTGCCGTGAATTGAGCAGAGAAGAGGGCTCCCAGGGGAATGGGTTCAGCACATGGTGTGGGAGATGTGATGCCTAAAGCAGGGTGGTTTATCGAACGGGTGGTCCCAGTGTATGATGTGGAGGGCTTGGCACCTGTGATGGAGCGACCTACTGAAGACGTGGTTCCAGGGGCTGTGGCACTGGCTGTGGGGTCATTTCCTGAAGCGGTGGTTCTGGGGGTTGTGGCATTGACAGCAGGGCTGGTTCCTGGGGTAGTGGTCCTAGTGCCAGAGTTGAGGGGTGAAGGAGGCAAAAAGGAGGTAAATTTTTTCTGATAGCTAGATCCTTCTGATCCTGACCTGGAACATTCTTTGTTTTACGGTGATGACTGACAATGTGTGTTTATTGATTTGGAATTTTAGTGGTATTCATGTCAGGAGCTTGGGGTCATGGTTGACATGGTGCTTGTGGTAGTCATGCTAATTATGGTATTCATTTTCACCGGATTGTTGCCTGGACAGCAGTGGTATTGTCGGGATTCGGGGAATGTCCTGCAATTTGAGTCTCGGTTGAATTGTGTCAATATGTTATAGCCCATGCCACCAAACAAACCCACATTAAGCACCACAACCACCCGCACCGTTTCTGGGACCCTTCCGATCGCCCAAAGCCTGCATAACAGATTTGTGGAGGTCCGACATACATTCCGAGGTTCCGCGATTCCAAACCTCCGAAGACTCCGAAGTCAAGGTTCTGTTACTTTGATAACCGACACGTAGGACCATCGCGTACCTCACTCCCTTGTTTTCTCCTTTATATTGACCCCTTGTACTCTCCTTCTTCTTGTTTTATGACCAGCAAAGATAGTACAAGGATAGTCGCATGTATATAGTCTCCCAGTCAACTGGACTATTCGCCAGTACAAATATCGACTTAATTTGCATTGTAGTTTCTGATTAGTTTCCGGTAAACTCTCTGACTCTCCGAAATTAGGGACAGACGATCGAGGAGGGTGCAACACATAAGTTGAAGCCAAGTCCCTGTCAAGTCCACGTACCGAGACCCATCCGCCGGCAGTGCCGACCGAGCAATCATCCTATATCCACGACCAAGTGCCTGCATCGCCTGCATAACACTTGGTGCGCCGGTCCCGGCTTGGCACATCCGCCATCCGCACTCTTCGGTCCGTTTCACCTTGGGACTTCCTGTCCTTGTATTATCCTCAGACACGACCCCATTGTTTTATACTCGGCCATTCCCTATTGTCCCATTTTGAGTCATGATCCTATTATCTTGTCTTTTATTGTTCTATCCCCGCTTTGCATTCCTTGTTCTAATTTTGTTCATTGTGGACAACGACCACATGCTCTGCATATCTTGTTGTCCCACATTCCTTATTCCACATGTCGCTTCTTAAACCTATATAGGTAGGACATGGATGTACATACTTCCTCATTCTGGGTATCGACTAGGCTTAGGCCCTTCTACCTTCTTCTCCTCTGTTAAGTCCTCGACTCGGGCTGGCATCCTCAGCATCCCCCCAAGTATCTGTCTGTTGCAAATACAGTGGCATGCAGGGCAAGTAGGGTGCAACACACGAGTACGTTGAAGCCAATGCCGCTACTCTTGGCCTGCAGGACTTGGCCATAGTCTCCCCGACCTTTCGACAACACCCCTCGGCAGTACCGAAGTCCGTCAGTACCCGACGCTTGACAGTCCCTGCGACCTCGAACCACCCATACCACCCTATACCATGAACAGTCCCCAGGCTCCTGGCGTTCCTGACTTCTGTCCCCCGATTCCAATTCTGATTCTGATCCGATCCAATTCCTTACTCCAACCTCGGAATATGAACTCCCCCCTCGGAACCCTTCCGGAAGTCTCTAGCTAAGCGCCAACATGCGGATTTAACACAATAGCTCATATTAACATTATAACAAGAAGGGTACTAGTCTAAGAGAATCTACACATGGTACCATTTCTCTAAGGGATGGTATGAAGTTTCCGCGATGGTGAGGGTTCTTCCTGAGCGGAGTTTTTTGGAGGGTTGGATTGAGCACTGAGTGGAAACTGCTGGCTCTATGGTACTAAGAATCAGTTAGGACAAATCTAAACGAGTAGTACTCAATGCCCCGTCTATAGATGGATCATAGTGGGTGAGCGTATGGTCCTTGCAACTAGAATTCTGATGTTGGAGTCGGAGGGTTGGAGTTCGGAGGGTTGGAGTTCAGAGGGTCAGAGTTCAGAGGGTTGGAGTGTTTCCGCAGAAACAGGTCGAAGTCTTTCCAACAATTGGTCACGGGCGGTCATATTCCTGAAAAGGTTGGACACGTTGTTTGTTTTTACTTCCTTTGGCACAGTTGGTATTCAATGCAAACAACTAGTGCCAGAGTTGGGAGCCTAGCTTCTTAATCCTCAGTTTCCAAAGCATCCGATGTCTCTGACTCTTCTTCAACCTCTTCTGTAACGGAGGCTACATGCCCTTAGTGACTGTAGTGGCAGATCTTGGGCATTCCTTGGCTAAGTGGCCTGATCTGCCGCAGAAAAGGCAGAGGTTTTGTTTGAAGTGGCATTGCCGTTCTTGTGGTGTAAGTTTCCGTCTTTTCTGATTTTGGATGAGAGATCCATGGTAGTCCTGCTGACACTGGATGGGGTCACGGGTTGGCCTGGATTGGCTGTCCTATTGCCCATGTTAGGGGCCAAATACATGGTCATGGGGGTCCTCCCTCTGTCATAGGGGCAGTCAAAGTTCCTGGTGGAGGGGGGCTCTCTGGCAATTTCCAATCATCGCTCCCAGTAGTGGGCGTCGATAGATTGGGACAGGAGGTGGAGTTGGAGCAGGGAGTGGGGTTTTTCTACTCTGGAGATCTCATCCTTAATCCTGCCAGGGAGTCCGTTATAGAACTGGTGTCAAGTGTCGGATACTGATGGACTTCAGTACTGCCGAGGGGTGTTGCTGAAGGGTCGGGCAGACTATGGCCAAGTCCTGCAGGCCAAAAGTAGTGGCGTTGGCTTCAACGTACTCGTGCGTTGTGCCCTACTTGCCATGCGTGCCACTGTATTTGCAACAGACAGATACTCAGGGGGATACTGAAGATGCCGGCCTGAGTCGAGGACTTAACAGAAGAGAAGAAGGTAGAAGGGCCTAAGCCTAGTCGATACCCAGAATGAGGAAGTATGTACATCCATGTCCTACTTATATAGGTTAAGAAGCGACATGTGGAATAAGGAATGTGGGACAACAAGGTATGCAACGCATGTGGTCATTGTCCACAACGAACAAAATTAGAATAAGGAATGCAAAGTGTGGATAGAACAATAAAAGACAGGACAATAGGGTCGTGACTCAAGATGGGACAATAGGGAGTGGCCGAGTATAAAACAATGGGTCGTGTCCGAGGATAATACAAGGACAGGAAGTCCCGAGGTGAAATGGACCGAGGAGTGTGAATGGTGGATGTGCCGAGCTGGGACCGGCGCACCAAGTGTTATGCATGCAACGTGGGCACTTGGTCGTGGATATAGGATGATTGCTCGGTCAGCACTGCAGGTGGATGGGTCTTGGTACGTGGACTTGACAACTGGCGACAAAGTACAGTGTTGCCCCAGTGGACGTAGGTGGCTAGTCAATTGAATTCAAATACATATTTCGTGATGCACTGGTTATCATACATGCAGAGGCTCTCAAGGTCTGCTTCAGCCTCTCTTTCTGGGTCGTGGGGGCTAAAGTTGGTTTTGAGTTCATTCACGAACTCCTCATAGTCATGGAGCTAGTCTGGCTCATTGGGGGCAGAGAGGGCTGGTTCAAACCAGTCCAGGGCGGTACCGGTCAGATACAACAGTATGTAGGTTACCTTGGCACTGTCGGTGTCGAAAGCGTCAGGGTAGTCATGGAAGTTCAGACTACACTGCACTAAGAAGGCTTGTAGTTTCCTCGAATGGCGGCACAGGGGGCTGATCATCTGGGGCTAGCTAGTTGCTTGCCAGCATAACGAGGGCCTGAGTGAGATCGGGCACAACATTGGATCCTAAGGTGGGGGCCCCTCCTGGGTGTGCAGGAGGTGGCAGTGCTACAGCAGGTGGTGCAACATGGGTTGAGCAACTAGGAGTGGTGCAGCAAGCAGAGGTACAATAGGTGGTGCAATGAGTGGTGGTGCTACAGGCAGAGGTGCGAAGGGTGGTGGTACATAGGGGGGAGATGCAAACAGGGGTGGTGCTGATGAGGTTGATGGTGCTGCTGAGGATGGTTGTCAAGATTCGGTGACGCCGAGATATCGGTTAAGTCCTGCAAACCGTTATGGGGTGGCTAGGCTTCAACGTGCTCTTGTGTTGCGCCCTGCTCTTCCGTGTGTGCCTGTTATAGCCCATGCCCTCAAACAAACCCACACTAACCCCCACAACCACCTGCTTCCATTCCAAGACCTTTCCGACCGAAAGAACGAAAAACTGTTTCCCGTGGATCCCGTTCCCGTCACGTCTGAGACACCGCGTTTCCGTGTCTGACCAAGACACCGTTCCCAAGTCCGCTCCCGGCCGAACTCAATACTTTGATAACCGACGCGCAAGACTACCGCGTACCTCACTCCCTTGTTCTCTTTCTTATATTAACCCCTTGTACTACCCTTCTCCTTGTTTTATGACCGGCTAAAGTTAGTACAAAGAGCGTTACATGTATATAGTCTCACAGTCGACTGGACTGTTCGCTAGTACGAATATCGATTTAGTCTCCCACCAGTTTCCGATTCATTTCCGGTAAACTCCCGCCTCCTTTCCGAAATTAGGGACAGACGATCGAGGAGGGCGCAACACATAAGTTGAAGCCAAGTCCTTTCGACCTTGAACACCTCAGTGACCGGATTGATCTATTCCGTGACCTACCCTAAACTTCCGGCGCCTCCGCCCCCGTCCGTAGTCCGTCCGATCCCGATCTCGGTCTTCGGCCCCGTTACGGACCTTCGCACTAACCCGGAAAACCCCTTCGGAAGTACTAGCTAAGCGCCTGACACGCAGACTTAACAGTGCCACTAATTTGGAAAGCGAGAGGAACCTTGAGGGGATGCCGAGGGTGTCGGCTCGAGTGAAGGACTTTAGAAATAGAGAGCGGACAAAGGGGTGCGAATCAATTGATATTCTGAGTGAAGAACTATCTACATACATCCCGCTACTTTTATAGTTAAGAAGCAAGATGTGGAACAGGGTGGCGTAAGGAATGGAAACAATAAGGTATGAGGCAACCACATGGAGGCATTGTCCACAGTGATCAGAAATAGAATAAGGAATGTAGACGGTATTAGAATAATAGAGTATGGCTGAGAATAAGATAATGAAATGGTGGGCGGGAATAGAACAATAGAGGGTGGCCTAAGATAAAACAATGACAGAGGCCAAGACAATGAGTGGCCGTCATGTTGTTCGGAGGAAACGGGTAAAGGAGTGGATAGGGGGTTGAAGGAACAATGGAAGGGGGTGTACGAGGGGAGTGGTCCATACGATGTACCGGATGTACCGAGTCGAGGTCGCGCGGTGGTGCGAGATAATGCGGGTGAGGGCCGGTTGGTTGGTCTTCCCGAGTAAGTCAGTACTCGGTGTTGCGGGCTTGACAGTATCCCCCCTCTAGCGGCTGAACCCATGAAGCCGGTAGGCGGAGTTAAAATAGAGTTCCGGGTGTCGGCGTGATGTCACGGTTTTGTTTGGGAAAATTCCCAGGCTTCTCATCAGCCTTGTTCTTTACTCCCATCAAAGGATCAGGGCGAGACATGGGTGCCATAACCGATGACAAAAAGGAGCAGGTCGAGAAGAAACGGCTCGAGCGACAGCGTCAACGGGAGCAAGAGATGGCTGCCACGGCTCAACTGAAGGCAGATGAAGAGGCAAAAGTGGAGGCGGAACAGGCAGAAAAGGCCGCTAAGGAAGTGTACGAGACGGCGATCAAGGCTGCTCGTCTGGCTCGGGAGACTGTCCAGGCAGCCGAGGAGAAAGGGGTTCATTTGGCCCAGCGGGCAGTGACTCAGGCTCCCGAGTAGAAAGGGGACGTGGAGGTCAGTCAGGACCTTGCGGGGCGGGTCAAGGCACTCAAAAATGCGGGTCTCAAAGCTGGTGAAGATCCCGAAAGCCCGGATGTGCCGAAGGTGATGGCACGCAAGAGGGGTATGGATGTGGATGTGGGGCC
>QLPG01001419.1:0-21844 GCA_003314385.1 Gomphus sp. MG54 | reverse complement strand
TCTGTGCCTATAATCGAGTGTGTGCAGATCGACCTCTCCATTCGCTAACCGATTCTCGCTAGTCGCGATATGCCTTCAAATCACCTAACGTTTACCTGAACTTTTGATTTTGGTGTAATTTTACCCTCAGGCGTTTGAAGTGCTCAGAATTGTGAGTATTCCAAGCATCATGTATTCAAGTAAAAGGGTGAGTCTATGACACTAAGACGAACCCGGAGGCAAGACCTGATAAGTTATAATAATTTCTCAGAGCGCTCGCTGTTCGCTTCTATTGTTGCCGCACGGTTGGCGTATATCTTCACTAGTTATGCATACGTACCTGACACGACACTCCCTGCACTGTCTGTCGACTTACTACTACACAGAACTGAGAAAACTGATATGTAATCCAGGGAAACTTTATCGACACTGCTAATTGTTGTAAGGACAGTGCCGATTGAGTGGGTTTCACAGTGTATTGAGGGTAGATGGTACCCACACCAAACGCCGGGACACATTCATTTGCTAGTGAGACTTTCCATTCATTTCCATATGTTTCTTTTACTATACAGTGAGAATGCGCCACACACTATAAGTAGGATACCTTGTACAGCGGTTGTTCAAACACGTCCGTTTAACAACCGTCTTAGGTTTGGAATAGCTGTGTGTAGAAGCTTGCCATTTCTACAGGTTATGGGCCCCGAGCCCATTCTTTTCCACAACCTACTTTGATGAAATGTTCGCTCTAAATACTGTCTCAAACGATAAAGATGGCCGACTCTACACCTGCCAAACTACTCCAACAAGTTCCAAAGTTCGATGGCATGAACTGGGAAAATTGGTCCTTCTCGACCAAAGCAGCACTTCTATTCCTCAACGCACTCGGTATTGCTGAAGGTACTGAATCACCTCCCACTGACACTGCAAAACTCGAGGATTATGAGAAATGCGCTTGCCAGGGTCTATCATTGATTCTTGTGTCTGTGGATGTTACCGTATTCCAGTTGCTCGACATCAAGAAGAGCTTAAAAGACAACTGGGACACTCTCGCAGCCCAATATGGCACTAGAACCGGCCTAAACCTTTGGGTGGACTTCCAAAAATACACCACCACTCACTTCCTCACCGACACCCCACTAACACAGCAAATTGATGCCAAATTGGAACTGTAAGGGCAACCTAAGCAGGTGTTCTACCCTTGGGTGGTGCACTGGTGAAGGGGGATCCAAAGTTTAGTATAGTATCTAATACATAGTGACTAGCCTACCTGGTGAAGGGGGATCTTGTAAGGGCAACCCCCTCAGGCATTCTACCCTCAGGCGGCATGCTGGTAGGGAGGTCCAGAAGAGAAGAACCAAGGACCCTCTTACCTCAGCAGCGACTGTATAGCTACTGTGACTGTAATGTAACAAACCCATCACAGCCAGCAAGGAAGATAAAAGGAGAGAAGGGAAAAGGGACTACAATATAAAGATGAAGAAGTAGTATAAGGAAATGATTAAGGAAGTAATAAAGGTAAAAGGAATAAGGGAAATAAGGGAATAAGGGGAGGAAAAGGAAGAAAAGGGAATAAACCGGTGGTCCCCTGACATTCCAAAGAGAAAACTCTAGGGAACCCTTTGCCCACTAACTACTATATATAAGCACCGTCACTATGGCGCTCCACATTATACCAGGCATACTGACTGGGAAGTTCTGCCGGGGTCCCAACATCAGAAGTGACTAATGAGAGGAGGGCCGATAGTTACGGTTGGCAGTTCTAAAGGGTGACCACCAGTGGTGACAGTTGTTTGGTGAATATTTCATTTGGCACTGCTGTGAGTGGACTGAATGGGTCTCAGTTGGCGGGTATGAAGTATGGGTGGGGTGGTGTCAGTTGGGATTCATTATCGGGGGTTCCTCTGACATCACCCCCCTCTAGAATGTGGCATCCCCAATACATTGATCCCTACAGGCAGGACTGGTGTGTGAGATCTGAAGGTGGATGCTTCTATGGTGCGGATTTGATGCAGGGCACCCAGGTGCCAACAGTAGAAGTTGGCAACAATGTCAGGGGCCTGGACATTGTTTTCATTTTCTCAAGAATTCTCTTCGTAGCCATAACCCTTCCATTTGATGAGGAATTGCAGCTGGTTTGCTCTCATCTGACTGTTGAGCACTTGTTCAACCTTGAAGTGTTTGTTAAGGATTTGATATTCAGCCCAAACATCTTTTCTCCTGATCCCTGGTAACTAGGATCTGATGGTATTGGAGAGAGGGTATGGAGTCTATTCATTATTATCTCTGATATCTGCCTTTGATAGGAGTTTGAATTTGCCATTGTATTTTGCAGTTGTGTGACTCTGTGACCTCAGCTCTTTTCCAAGAGACTGAGGTATGAGTTCAAGTTTATTCTCATATTTCATACAATTGTTGACCATTCTTTTAGATAGTATTTCAGGTAGCTAAATACTTCTAATATGAGCTCTTTTCCAAGAGACTGAGATAGTATTTCAGTCCTTTTATTATAACAGTGTTCCTCTTCATCAACAAGGATTGGTTGTGGTGGAAGGGGCTGTCATCTACCCAGGATGGGGTCAGCCAGAGCCAGGGTAAGTTTGACAACCGGGAAGACTGGGTGAAGATGACTCAAGGCTCTTGGGAGTTGAAGTTGGTATGCATGGGAACCCACTTGTTCCTCGACAAGGTAGGGGCCAAGTCACCTGTGTGCTAACTTCTTAGATGGCTGATTGGTGTGAATATCACTTGCATCAAGGTACACCTTGTTGCCTGGCATGAATGTCGGTGTCGGCTAGTGTTTGCAGTTGTAATAGGTCACCATGTCGTCTTTCGCCTTTACCAGGGCTGCCTTTGCTTCCGAAAGTGCTCCTTCCATCCGCTCCTTGAACTCATTCATGGATTCAAGGTGGGATGGGGGTTGGTATGGCTCAAACCCCATATGTGGATATCAGCCATATCTAACAAGAAGGGAGACTCACAGGTTGAAGCATAAACATGATTGTTATACTGGAACTTGGCTAAGGGCAAGAGATCATCCCAATAGTCTTTCCTCTTGTTGATGAAGAGGCAGAGGTACTGTTCCAGTTCTTGGTTCACCTGTTTGGTTTGACCGTCCATCTGCAGGTGGTAGGCCATGGAGGCTGCCAGGCAAATGCCTAGTAAGTGGTAGAGTTCCCGGGCAAACTTGCGGACAAATTGGACCCCTCTATCAGACACCACCACCCTTGGCAACCTGTGTAGCTTCCATACATGGTGTAGGAAGAGCTATACTGCTCCAGCTGCCATTACCATAGTGTGAGTCGGTATGAAGTATGCCCGCTTGGATACCGAGTCCACCATATTCATCATGGCATTGTACCCGTGCATGTCGGGGAGTTCTACTATGAAGTCTATGCTTATAGTATCCCACCATGCCTCAGGGATCAGAAGCAGGTGGAGTTCCCCAGCAGGCTGCTATCTTTGGGCCTTTGTCCACAGGCACAGGTCACACATCTTGGTATACTCACCAATGTACCGAGACATGTGGGGCCACCAATAGTTTTGGGAGATGAGCTCAAGGGTCTTCCAATGGCCAGGGCGCCCAGCTATCTTAGAGTCATGGTGGTAGGCTATGATCTGTTTCCAGAGGCCTCCCACATCTACCACTTGCCATCCTCGTGTGACTGCTGCAAAAGGGCTGCCCCCATGGCAACATCAGAGCTATTTGCTTCCACTCAGTAAGGGTGAGTATTGTTGGCAAACCCAAGGATGGGCGCTGTTGTGAACTTTGTTTTGAGCCCTTCGAAGGCTGCTTGTTCCATGTCTCCCTACCTCCACTTCACATCCTTCTTTACAAGTTCAAACAATGGCCTGGTATGATGTGAGAACCTCTCAATGAACCTCTGATAGAAGTTGGTGAAGCCGAGGAAAGCTTGGACCTCTTTCCAGTTTGATGGGGTTGGCTAACCCATGATGCCTTCTACCTTGACGGAGTCCATCTCTACCTTGCCGTGAGATATGATGAGGCCTAAGTATTCAATCCTTGTCTGTTCAAACTTGCACTTCTCCAGCTGGAGGTAGAGCTTGTGGGTCCTTAATCGTTCAAGGACTTCCCAGACAACCCATCAATGCTCTTCGAGAGTCTCAGTGAAGATGAGGGTGTTGTCCAGGTACACACATGTATACATGCCCTTCCATTACAAGGTCCTGAAAGATGTTGTTCATCATAGTCTGGAATGTCGCGGGGCTGTTGGTAAGGCTGAAAAACATAACAAGGGGTTTGAAGAGTCCTCAGTTTGTGCAGAATGCCGCCTTCCATTCATCTCCTTCCTTAATCTGCACATTGTTGAACCCCCATCGCATGTCTAATTTAGTGAAGTACTTGGCCCCCTGAAGTTGTACAATGAGTTCTGAGATGATAGGAAGGGGGTATTGGTTCTTTACTATCATTGCATTGAGCACCCAGTAGTCCTGGACCAGCCAAAGGGAGCGATCCTTTTTCTTAATGAAGAATACGGGGCTGCCCATAGGGGATTTTGAGGGGCAGATATGACCCATGCAGAGGTTTTCTTATAGGAACTCGTCCAGTTCTTGCTGTTCGCTCAGGGAGAGTATGTATACCTTGTAAGCCCAGAGTTTTGCACCCAGTTCCAGTTTGATTGCATGGTCCTACATCCTCTGCTTAGGGAGGGAATCAAAGGACTCTTTCTCGAAGAGATCATTGAAGTCCTAGAGATAAGGCAGGATTGCCCTTTTCTCCCTAGGAGGAGTGCTCAAGAGTGCCCATTCAGCCAGTTGTTGTGCGGTTGTGGCTGCTGTGATAGTCCCAATTGGGACATTTGGTGGGGCTACAGTCACAAAAAGGCGATCACCTGGTTCAAGGAGGGGCACACTGTTGTCAGTGCTTTTACAGTCTTCTGACTCATCGACTGTCATGCTTGGCAAGGGGCCTGCCTGGAGAGCCCAAATTGCTGTCTCCTCCTGATGTTCCTTCTGCAACTTGGCTCAGCAGGTGTGGCATTGGGTAGAGCACCGACTTAGCATGACCTCTTGCATACACCAGTTGACCTCAGGGTTATGATTGTGGAGCCAGGGATAGCCGAGGATCATCTTGTGCTTTCCTAGATTGGTCATGGCAAATATGGCTCATTCCAAGTGGTCTTGATAGCACAAGATCACATTGACCATGTGCCGAATTGCTCCTCCTTCGTTCAGGGTGCCATCAACATTATACACTGGCATGGGTTGAGTCAATGGGCACAAGGTCAATCTCTCAGCTACTGCAAACTTTTGGTCTATGAACAATCCGGTGGCTCTGCTATCTATCAGGGCGGTCACACCCTTAACTTTGGCTGTGTCGGTAGTCTATATCTCTACCTTGAGGTTCAGTAAATTTGGCAAGGGGGTGGAGGCCACTACATATTGTTTCGGAAGTCTATGTTCCCAATGTTTTAACCTAGAGGGGGAGATGGTAGTTTCGGTGAAATCGGCTTGGGAGTGTCTTCATCGCTTGTGGCTGAGGCATTATTGTCTGAATACTGGGCTGTATTCTCCATATCAGAGTCTATAGACAGAGAGGCAAAATAATTAAACAAGGGCAGCGAGGGCACATCCTTTACTTGCTGCCTTGGGCAAAATCCCCCAAATCCACTTCCTTGACCCCCTCAGCCTCGTCGATATCTCGAAGGTCTGCAGACATCATCCAGTACTCCAGCATCTCCTCATGCTCCTCTGTTATCATGAAGCATACATCGTATGCCTGGGGGCAGTCTCAGGCAAAGTGGCCAGTCTTGCCTCATCGCCGGCATATGAGGGGCAGAGGATACCACCATCTAGTCATATCGACATCCATTGGCATGGGTCCAGGGGGTGGGATTAAAGGAAGGGGGGCCGACAATGTTCTAGGAGGCTTTCCTAGTCGGGGGTTTGACAAGCCTTTAGCTAGGCTGTGGCATGGAGACGTGCGATGATGGGAATGGAGGTCCCTGGAAGGCTTTATTTGCTGCATGTGTGACCCACATAGCAGCGTACCATGCTGAGATATCATCGTCCTTTGGCCTCCCATCTAGAATTAGCACGATGCAGCTCTGGATTGTAGAGTCAAGGCCTTACTGGAACTTCATAATGATAGATCGCCCATCTGTATATTCAGCCTTTTCGACCAAGTCCTCAAATTGGTCGATATACTCGTCAACCAAGTGCTTGCCCTGATGGTACTGAGGTGACTCTAGTTGATTCACTGCATCAGTAGCCTCATGTAGGGGGTAGAAGTGTTGCCAAAAGGCTCTTCCAGTTTGCATAGAGCAACCTGCCTGTTTTTGTTTCGTAGGCAAACACCCGATCGGAGAAGGTTACAGCACTCCCGGCCTTGATGAAGGACAGTGTCCAGAGGATCTGGGACTGCTCATCCAAAAAATTGGTGGCACAGATGCTGAGGTATAGGGTGCAGGACTACATGAACGCTCATCCATGCATGCGGTCATCGTCGAACTTGGAGGGCTTGGTGGGTTCCACCATCCATTTCATGGGCTGCTGAGCATGGGTTGGGAGACCTTTGCCTGCAGCATGTTCAGCCTTATCTCTAGATCCTGCTTTTCTCTTCTCTCTCTCAGTAACTCCTGTTCTATACCAACCAGTTGGTCCAATAATTCCTGAGCTGATGGTAAATCTATAAGGGATAGGGTGTTTTTCTTTTATAAGTGAATGAGAAGGGGCTGCCACTGTCACTGCTTCTGAAAAGGTTTGATTTGGGGTCACACGATGAGGCAGCTGGTACTCGTGGGAGAGAGTTTTCTACTGTAAGGGCAACCTAAGCAGGTGTTCTACCCTTGGGCAGTGCACTGGCAGAGGATCCAAAGTTTAGTATAGTACCTAATACATAGTAACTAGCCTACCTGGCAAAGGGGAATCCAAAGAGAAAACTCTAGGGAACCCTTCACCCACTAACTACTGTATATAAGCACCATCGCTATGGTGCTCTGCACCATACCAGGCATCATCCTCCATACTGACTGGAAAGTTCTGCTGGGGTCCCAACACCAACAAGAGGGGGGCTAATAGTTACAGTTAAGGCTCCTAAAGGGTGACCACCAGTGGTCACAGTCGTTTGATAAGTATCCTGTTTGGCACTTCCATGAGTGGACCAAATGGTTCTCAGCCCATTGGTATGAAGTATGGGTAGGGTGGTGTCGGTCAGGATTCATTATTGGGGGTTCCCCTGACAACAGCCTCCTGCCTACTAATATTTATTCCTTCTCCCTGTATATCCTTTATTGATATCCATCTTCTCTTGTGGATTCTTCTGTTTTCACTGACTGTGACATGACTTACTTGTGTCACAGTCACTAGCTATATAGTTTGCTGCTTAGGTAAGGGATCCTCACCTCATTCTCTTCTGGATCCCCTTACCAGGTATGCATTGATATTGTATTTAGTCTCCTTTTAGTATATATTTACTTCTGGATCCCTTTACCAGTGTCTGATTGGCTCTGTGGGTAGGCTTTAGGGTTTGAGTCCCTGAGTCAGGCCTAGGGAGAAGGCCAGGGCTGGGTGGTGTCCCATTGGTTCTAGCTTCCAGCAGTTGCCCAGGAATCAGTACCCACATAGGTTGCCCTTACAGTCAAGCCAAGAGCACCTGTGACCCAGGCCTAATGTGCCAACACCAATGCACTATATGTGCATGTACTGACACCAACATGCCATACATGCACACACCAACACCAATGCACTGTACACACATATACTGATACCAATACACCATATATGCACACCCTAACACCAATGCACCATATACACATGCACCAATACTAACATACTGTACGTGCATATGTGTGGTGCATTTATATCATATGTCATGTGTGCATATGGCATGTTCTTGTTGTGCATCACATGTACATACAGCATGTTCATGTCATACATCGTGTGTGTGTATGGCATGTTTATATCGTATGTTGTATGTATATATGGCATGTTCATGTCATATGTCATGTATGTGTATGGCACATGCAGGTGTGGCACATTCATGTTGGTGCATGTGGGTATGGCACACACCCAACACCTGTCCACCCATGGGTTGATGGGTTTGGGTTCCCCATGGGTTGGGTGTAGGTCACCCACATTTGACCCATGGGTGACCCATGCCATTCCCTACCAGCTATCCTACTGATAGTTGCAATAGACTTGAAGATACTGTTCCAAGGTTTGATTTACACATTCAGTCTGGCCATCAGCTTCTGGATAATAGCTGGAGGTGAAGTGTAGGTGCATGTCAAGAGCTTTACTGAGCAACCTGAAGAAGTGAGAACAAATTTGCTTCCTTGGTCAGATGTTATGTGACTCAGTACACCATGTTTGGAAAAGACATGAAGCACAAACAGTTTAGCCAGTTTAGCCAAAGTAATCATGTCAACTACAGGAATGAAGATGTTTTGTTTTGTGAGTCTACAAAAAACTATTACCATAATTGACATGAATCCTGAGGACAGAGGGAGTTGCCTGATGAAATCTATGGAAATAGAGTTCCATGGTCATTCAGGAATAGGGAGTTATTTTAAGAAGCCATAAGGTTTGTGTTGCCGTGATTTTGAATACATACATGTCATGCAGGATTTACAGAATTTGATGACCAAAGTACACAGGCCTGGTCAAGTATATTCATTGCAGACCAAAACTAGCATTTTTTTCTGACTAAAGTGTCCTGAGAGTATATGATCATATTTGTACTGTAATACACATAGTCTGAGGTTGTTGGAGTTGGGGACATAGATTCAGTCATCCAGTCAAAGACAACCATCTGGGGTTTGTATCCACCTTGGGTTCAGCATCGCAGTTAGGCCAAGATATGGCATTGCTGTAAGGTTAGATAGGAGAGCTGAAAGTATATTAGAATGAAGGGTTTCTAAATCCATGATGATACTTGCTTGTAAGGTTGGAATGAAGAGTTGTGTAGCTCAAAGGGATTCCACTAATTGTGATCTCATGAAGATTGGCCAAAGATTCTGGGGGTTGATGGTGCTATAGTCACTACTTTTAAGTAGACATCCCATCATCTAGTTAACATGTTGAGCTTTGTGCTGAGCTTGCCAGGATCAAAATGAATGGTGAGGTTGAATTGAGATAGGTATTTGGACCACTGAGCCTATCTATGGGTCGAAATTTTAGTAGTGGAAAAGTATTTGAGGTTTTTGTGATCAGTGATGACATTAACAGGGCTGGCAGAGCCTTCTAAGTAGTACTGCCAGCATTTAAATGCCTCAAAAATGGCTAAAAGCTCTTTATCATGAATATCATAATTTAGTTCAGGAGCTGTAAATGTGTATGAGTGAAAGTGACAGGGTGAATCTCACCTTCAGGATCAATAATTGAAAGAATAGGAACAAGGGTGTATTCTGAAGTGTTGGTCTCTACAACCAAAGGTAGGTTGGGTACCCAATGATAAAGGATAGGGGCCAAGGTAAATGCCATCTTGAGCAGGTTGAAAGACTTTTGACAGTCCTCAGTCCATGCCCAGGGTGTGCCTTTATGTGTCAGCTGAGTGAGAGGTATGGTGATGTCTGAATAGTTGAAGATAAAATGACGATAGAAGTTGGCAAAACCTAGGAAAGACTGGATGTCTTTGACCTTCCTCAGTTTGGGCCAGTTGCAGATGGTTTTGACTTTGTCATCAGACATGGTGAGTGTTACGATGTGAAGGAATGATGTAATTGTAATTAACATAAAATCCCCCAAAGATAAATCAATGGCAAGGTTCAGGGCAGGGTATGGCTTCAACTTGTGTGTTGGGCCCACTGGGTTGCACTGGCCCTAATTTCAGAAAGGCGAGACAGAGAATTAGCTAGTAGAAAATCAAGATTGATTATCTGACTGAGGACTGAACTACTGAAGTACAAGATCTTTATACTACTTTCAAATCTATAAGGAGTCGATTAGATTCCTATAATAGAATAAGAAAGCCAAGGATCATGAAAAGTGAGAATAGAAATACTACACCCCAAATAATAATCTCCTCCATGACATTGGGGAGTGACATGTCACTATGATTCCTAATGGAGTTACCCTAAGGAACATAATAGCAAATTGGATATAAGAGACTGAGCGGAATTGCAAATAAATGAAAGTGGAGCGGAACATAAATGAAAGGATATTGATGTAAATGAAGACAGAATGGAATAGCGAGCATATGGAGTGTGATGTAAATGAAATGAGTGAATTGACAGGAGCATGTGATGCCAAGATGGATACATGAGGTGCATATAGTCCATGGGCTGAGGGCATATAGTTAAATAGGCAAGCAAGGGTGGAGTTGGGCTGAGTGGACTGAAATGAATAGTTCGGTATGCTGGCATACGGTTCCTGACAGTATCCCCCCCTTACGGCTGAGTCCCACAAGGCCACAGAAATGAAGTTCTAGAATGGTGGCCCTATTGGAGTTTGGAAATGTGAAAGCATATAAGAGTGACCATGAGGGAGTTTGGGGGGTGAACATTGTTGACATTGCAAATGGAAGAAGAATTGTTCATCAACTCCTCGTACGTCCGCAAGCTCATGGGCATGTATACCTCGCCCATCATCTCCTACCTCAACAGTGCCAACCATCCTCCCCCCATTGACATGCCTACTCCCACCCCATCAATGATCAAATGTAACCATGTACAACTCAAAGAGGACATGAGGGATGCGATTGATATACAAGCCCCATGGGTCAAAGGATCACACTTGAAACGTGCAAAGGTGAGTGATCCTTTGCTTGGATATGGCATGGTACTAATTATTTTTTATGTCCAGTACACTTGTCTGGAGATGTGGAACGATGAGTTTGATTCCAAAATCATCTTCTACCATGATGCGAGGCTGGTAGAAGAGGACAACAATACACCTTGGGTTGAGTGCCATAAGTCTGACCTCCCCTGCGAACAATGTGTGCAATGGCACAATACTTGTCTTCATAAATGGGATGGGGATTTGGATATGAGAGCGTGTGTGTGGTGTAGTAAGAGGGGGGTTGGCTGTACAATAAATGTGCGAGGCAGAGGCACCAGTAAGAGGAAAGATAAAGGGAAGGGAAAGGCAAGAAGTAGTGAAGTAGAAGGAAGTCTGAGGAAGAAAAGGGCAAGGAAGGGTATATCTGAGGCTCGTGATTTGGATGGGCCAGGACCTTCGAAAAGGGCGCATACTCCCCTCTTCCAGCATGGAACCTCCATCCTCCAGCTTTCATCCCCTCCACCTCCTGAACCGCCCATTCCTTCACCAATACCAACACTGCAAATAACAGTGTCATCACCTATGCCTCCACCTCCTCCTCCACCTCCTCCTTCACCTCCTACTCCTCCTCCACTGCCTATGCCATCTCTCCCACCTCTTCCCTCACTGCCTCCCATGGTTGTCCCCCCTCCTCCCCTTGTTGTTCCTGCACTTCCCCAGCCCTCCCCAGTCATCACGTTGACTGCAGCTCTGGTAGAGCTCAAGTGGTCGGTCAACAAGCTTTGGTGTGAAGTGGAGGACAGCAGGCATGAGAATGCCAAGCTGAGGATGACAAATGACGAATTGCAAGCGGAGGTAAGAAACTTATCATTACAGATAGGTTATCAGACATCTGCCAGTGAAAACATTATACAGGAACCATCTAGGGTGTGGGGAACTTGGGAAAATTAGGTGTTGGGGTCTGAAAACCCAAAGAGTGCCTTTGATGAGGCTGAGGATGATGAAATAGACTTAGGATTGTAGAATAGGAATGGGTGACTTAATTGTATATTTTTGAATTTGACTTGAACGTGAATATTGGGTGAAAGGTTCAGAATTAAGAGTTAATAAGGAATGATGGAATGGAAACTGAGGTTTGAACTTGAAAATGGAAGGAAGAAGCTGAATTGCAAGTTGAAATGAATGAATCAGAATTGAGGTTTTTTTTTTCAAAAACTTAAAGACAGAATGAATGGAACTAAAATGCGAGAGTGATAATGAATGGAATGAGCGAGATTGAACAGAAGAGAAATTGCGAGGTGCTTATGGAATGGGTAATGGTCCAGGTTTGGATGGATATGACTTGTGAAAGTCTTGAACGAGTTCTGAAGCATGGTTGAGTTCTGTTGCAAGGAGCCATGAAGTTTCTTCATCTATGCCTTCATATCCTGTCCACTGCACTGAGTATAACAATTTGCACGCCATCCGTCGATTATCGATTTTCGAGTCAAGGATCTTGGATATCTTGAATTCAGTTTCACCATCGATTATGACTGGGGTCGGAGGTGGTTGAATGTGATTTGGAATGGGATTAGGAGAGGCTGGCTTGAGCATTGAAATGTGGTATATAGGATGTACTGTGTTCATGTAGCCTGGGAGTTTCAGAGTAACTGAGTGAGTACCAGGATGTGCAATGATTTCAAATGGACCCAAAAACTTCTCAGCTAGCTTTTTTGCAGGACAGTTAGTCCTGAGGAATTTGGCTTTGATAAACATAAGACTGCCAATAGGAAAGTCTGGAGATGGAAGTCGTTTAATGTTAGCTGAGGTCTGGTACATTTGTTGAGCATCAAGGATATTGGTTCAAAGTTGCTGGTGCAACTCATCCAGGTCAACTATGAAGTCTTGCACTTATGATGAAGCAAGGTCACATTCTGGATGAATGGTGAAATTGGGATGATAGCCTTTGTTGGCAAAGTGTAAAAGGCAACAAATTCCCACAGTGATGTGTTCTTTCAACTGGGCCAAAAGGCCACTATGCCAGGTTATCTGGCAATAGTCTGTGGGCACTATTTAAACAGCAACTTGTTACATGTATTCACCAACCATTGCAATGGTATGTAACACAAAGAAAGGCAAGACTCCAGTGGTGGAACTGGGAGCATTGTTATAGGTGAACTCTGCAAGGGGTAATAATGAAGCCTAGTTGTCTTGTTGATAGTTGCAATAGACACGAAGGTACTGTTCTAATGTCTGATTAGTATGCTTGGTCTGGCGATCACCTTCTGGGTGATAGCCTGAGGTGAAATGCAACTTCATATTGAGGGCTTTCCTGAGAGAATGCCAGAAGTGGGACACAAATTCCAAGCCTCTATCTCAAGTGATATGAGAAGGAATGCCGTGTTTGGAGAATACGTGAAGTATGAAGAGTTCTGCGAGCTGAGTGGAAGTGATGGTAACAGAAGTGGGAATGAAGATAGACTGTTTGGAAAAGTGGTCGACTATAACTAGGATAGCCGTGAATCCCAAGGACATGGGGAGCTGTTCGATAAAGTCCATGGATATTGATTTCCAGGGTTTTTCTGGCACTGGAAGCTGTTTGAGCAATCCATAGGGCTTATGACATTGCAATTTATTCTGCATACACATCATACAGGATTTGCAGTAGTCTCTGACAAATGACCTCATGCCAGGCCAATTGTAGTCACATCTAACGAGGTCTATGGTTTTGTTAATTCCAAAGTGTCCAGAAAGAATGTGATCATGCTTATGTTGTAACACATGTAAGTGTAAGTCTTGGGCCTCGGGAACGTAGATGCAATCGTCGAATAGTGACAGACCGTTGGAATTAGTCTGCCACTTTGGGTCATTGTTATTCATGAGGTGTTTCTGGGCTAAGGAGTTGAAGGGAAGATGATGATGTTTAATGTCATTCAGGATATGCTCAGTGTCCATAAGAGTCGAGGCCCTTAGTATGAGTTTGATGAGGCTTGTGGATCAAAGAGACATGGTCAACTGATGTTGAGAGAAGATGGGTCAAAGGTTCTGGGGATTAATGGTGGTGTAGTTGCTCATCCCCTCCTTAAGGTAAACATCCCATTGTCTAGTGAGCAAATCAGGCTTAGTGCCCAAACAACCTGGTCTGAAACGAATGATGAGATTAAACTGAAAAAGGTATTCCGACCACCTAGCTTGACATCTAGTCAACAACTTGGTTGTACAAAAGTACTCCAAGTTCTTGTGATCGGTGATGACATTGACAGGGTTACCAGAACCTTCTAAGTAGTGATGCCACTTTTGAAAAGCTTTGAAAATTGCAAGCAGTTCTTTATCGTGAACATTGTAATTAAGTTTGGGAGAGGTGAAAGTTTGGGAATGAAAAGCAACAGGATGAAGCTCCCTGTCTAGGGAGTGTTGGGAGAGTATAGCTGCTAAAGCGTAATCTGACTCCACAATCAAGGGCAAATCAGGAGTCCAATGAGTTAAAATGGGGGCAGATGTGAATGCCAGTTTCAGCTTATTAAATGCATCTCTACACTCCTCACTCCCGTTCCAAGCCAGACCTTTGCGAGTGAGTTGAGTAAGAGGAGTTGTAATGGAGGAATAGTTGAAAATGAATCTTTGATAGAAGTTTGCAAATCCGAGGAATGATTGGATGTCTTTGACTTTTCATGGCTCGGGCCATTGAGTGATGCATTTGACTTTGTCTTCTGCCATTGTAAGACCCTTGGGTGATAGGATATATCTGAGGTATTTGACAGATGTTTGGTAGAAGGAACATTTGTCTTCTCGAGTGTAAATGTTGTGTTTGTGTAATCATCAAAGAACTTCATGAACATGTTCAATATGCAAGGATTCGTCATTGAAATAGATGAGGATGTTGTCCAAATAGATGATGATGCAATTGTCTAATAGATCATCAAAAATGTCGTTCATGAAGCGCTGAAATGCAGCAGGGGCATTAGAAAGTCCAAAAGGCATGACAAGCCACTCAAAGGATCTATAATGTGTCCTAAAGGCTGTCTTCCATTCGTCCCCTTTGGAAATTTGAATGAGATGATAGGCATGTCTGAGGTTGATTTTAGTGTATATACGAGCTTTCTTGGGGGCATCTAAGAGGTCGGAAATAAGGGGAAGTTGATAATGGTCCTTCTTCATAATTCTGTTTAGACTGCAAAAGTCTATGCAGAGTCGCAGGGAGCTGTCCTTCTTGCATACAAATAGTACTGGGGCATCATGTGACAAATGTGAGGGTCGAATGAAGCCCATATTGAGGTGTTTGTTGATGAAATATCGTAGTGATTGGAATTCGGATACTGAGAGGAAGTAAATGGGACCAAGAGGGGGCCAAGTGCCATCCTTGAGGTTGATCTTGAGGTCGTAAGGTCTATGAAGTGCTAGTGTATTACCACACTGTTTACTAAAGACATCAGCAAAGTCATGATAGAATTCTGGAACATGCTTTTCAATGCTATCCAGGTTGTTGGAGGAATCAACCATAGTAGAGCCTCGAGCCTATTTGTTGAGATCCATAAGGCCAAGTTGAAAGGCTTGCAAACCTTCTAGTTTGCAGGTGCAAACAAACACTTCTGCATTAACTAGGGCTATCCGAGGTGCCTCTAACTTCAGAGATGGTGATAGATTGCTTGGAAGTGGGGTGCTGGATTATGAAGCAGTGGTTGAGGCCTGAGGTGTCAGAGTGGCAGTCGGTTCTGTAGTCTTGAAAGTTATACTGCCCACTACCCAGTCAATCAATGGATTGTAGCAGGTGAGCCAGTTGAAGCCAAGCACTGTGGAGCAACTGCCGTCCAACAATGTTATGTAGAAAGTAATGTTCTGAAGTTCGCCGGTCAGAAATCGGATAGGGATTGTAGTGGTCTGAGTAATGACATAATTAGTAGAGCCATCAAATAATTTCAATGGAATAGCAGGAACTGAATTAGTAGGCAAGGAATATTTTTGCACAACTCATGATTTAATAAAGCAGTCTGAAGAACCACAATCTAAGAGCATAACAAGAGGAAGTTTAGAAATAAGAGAACAAGACAGATTAAGTTTTAGTGAAGTTCTCAAAGTCTCAGAAGTAGAAGATACACGAGAAATAGGAGAAAGGGCATTCAAGAATAGCATGTGAGAGAGGCTAACACAATCCTCAGGTTGTGCATTTCTGAGGTTTGTCACGACCATACATTGTGCTTTGATTTATTTGGCAGTACCGACCAACCAACCCCCACTCACATCATTCCACATCATACAGTTTCAGTTCGGTACACCCAGTTTATCACCTGTTTCATTATCCTTTTCCCCAACCCCTATTCTTTGTCATCCCTACACTCCCTTCCTTTCCCCCTTACTCATTTACCCACAGGACGTTTACTATTCCCTGCCACTCATTCACGGCCCTATTATTTTATTCTCGGCCATTCCTTATTGTTCTATTCCTTTCCCACAATATCACTGCTTATATTTCATTGTCTTACCCTCTCATTATTCTATTCTAATCATTGTGGACTATACCTCCACATGGTCTTTCATACCTTATTCTTTTTTCCATGTCTTATGCCACCCTTATTCCACATTCTGCCTCTCAGCCTATATAAGTAGTTGATACATGTACATAGTTCCTCAGTCTGAGTATCAACTAGGCTTATGCCTCCCTACTCTCCTCCTTCTGTTCAGAAGTCCTTGCTCAGGCCGACATCCTCAGCATTCGCCTGAGTATCTGTTCTCGTTACAAGTTAGTGACACGCACAGGAGGCAGGGCGCAACGCACGAGTACGTTGAAGCCAAGCCACCCTGACTGGCCTGCAGGACTTGGCCGGTTCCGACAGTAACCTCGGTAGTACCGAGTCCTGACAAGGTTGCAGCTTATTTTTTTGACTCCATCGCCTAGTTGTCCTTGGCATTGGTGTCAGATGTGCTCGCCTTGGTCGCATATGCTTTCGTTGTTTTTTTGTTGTTGGAGTTGTTGGATTTGTTGGATTTGTTGTTAGAAGAAGAAGTCAATGAGGATTGGGAATTGGATTTGGGGCAGTACTTGACCATGTAACCTTTTGAAGCACACAAGAGACAGAGTCCCACATCGATTTGCCTTTGATATTCTTCGGGCAATAGCTTCCTGTCTTTTCCAAACTTGGACAAAATGTCATTAGCATTGTTGTTATTGTTGGAAGACTTATTATTGCTGTTCTTCTTCCCCCCCTTCTTACTCTTCTTGTTGTTCAAGTTGTTGGAGTTGGAGGAAGACTGGTTGTTGTTATTAGAGTTGGATTTGTATGAGGACCAATTTGGCTTTGCAGGCATTCAGAAGTTGTCAAACTCCTTGCATTCCCAATATCTGCTGTCGATCTCGAGTGAATATTGTCTGAGTTCAGCAAGAGTTTTGAATTGAGTGAAATGAAGGAGGCTGTCCTTAATATGTCTGGCCCACCCTTTGTACACTGCATATGTGAGGGTGGCATCATTCCACTGAGTGCGAGTGGAGGCTCTGGCAAAGTCAATGAAGTATTGTGCCACATGATGGGTGTCTTTTATGACTATCTTTCTGAGCTCAATTTCTGCTTGTGCAGCACTGTTGAATGGACTGAAGTTGGTCTCAAGTTCTTGATGAAAATCTCTCCAGACCTTAAGCCAGCTAGGCTCAGGTTAGATTTTGTCTAGAATTGGAGGTTTGAAGTATTGAAGTGTGGGGCCTGTGAGGTATGAAATGGCATACTGGACCCTTGATGTATCTGTCAAGAATGCAGACAGACAGTCTTGAAAGTTCAGCGTGCATTGTAAGAAGAATGTGCGAAGCTTAGCTTGGTTGGTGCCATCGTAAACCTTGGGCTCGTGAACCTTGGCATGATGACCAGGGTTGGGATTAGATCTAGGGGTGGGTTGGGCTAATCGATTGACAAGTGCCTTGATAATTTTATCTGAACTAGAAGTGGAATTAAGAGTTGGATTGGAATTAAGAGTTGGGTTAGAAACATGAGTAGGGTTCAGATTTGAAACTTGAACAGGGTTCGGATTTGCCTCATCATCATCATTATCATCAATTGGCTCTTCTTTGTTAACGTCTTCACATTCAGGAGGAGCATTCCCACCTGATAGGCCAGCTTTGCAACTCAAAGGTTGTTCTGATAGCTGTCAAAGTGCAGAAATCTCCTGCAACTGACTTGGGGGACTTCTACGATGAAGGGTATATTACAAGTAGTAGATTGAGTATTCATGATGGTTGTGATATGCAAAGATTAGGGAACGGCATGGGTCACCCACAGGTCAAATGTGGGTGACCCACACCCGACCCATGGAAAACCCAAACCCATCAACCTATGGGTTTTTTCCCATAGGTCGATGGGTGTTGGGTGTACACTGCACCCGCACGCGCCATATGCAGGTGCGACAATGACATAAACATGCCACACACATGCATGTCATACCCATGAGTGTAAGGCATGTTGGTGTCAGTGCATGTGCATATGTCAGTGTCGGCACGTGCGCATACAGCGCATGTGTGTGAGGCACATTGGTGTTGGTGCATGTGCATATGGTGCATGCGTATCATATGTGTGCGCATACGGCACAGTCATGTCATATGTGTGCACGTGCGGTGAGTGCATGTCGTATGCGTGTATATAGTTGAGGTGCCATGTTGGGCCAGGTCATGGGTGCTCTCGGCTTGACCCACACCCAAACCCAAGGGCACTCAACCCAGTGACCCGTGCGGGTTACCCTAACCCATGCTATTCCCTAGCAAAGATAATATGCAAAAGGAGGTGGATCAGGTATAGAAGTCAGATAATACTGTTACAATGTGAAGGAATGACATAATCATAATTAACGTAAAATCTCCCAAAGATAAATCAATGGCAAGGTTTGGGGCAGGGTATGGCTTCAACTTGCATGTTGCGCCCACCAGGTCACACTGGCCCTGATTTCAGAAAGGTGAGACAGAGAATTAGCTAGTAGAAAATCAAGGTTGATTATCTGACTGAGGACTGAACTACTGAAGTACAAGATCTTTATACTACTTTCAAATCTACTAGGAGTCAATTAGATTCCTATAATAGAATAAGAAAGCCGAGGATCATGAAAAGTGAGAACAGAAATACTACACTCTAAATAATGATCTCCTCCATGACATTGAGGAGTGATGTGTCACTCTGATTCCCAATAGAGTTATCCTAAGGAATGTAATAGCAAATCGGATATAAGAGACTGAGCAGAATTGCAAATAAATGAAAGTGGAGCAGAACATAAATGAAAGGATATTGATGTAAATGAAGACAGAATGGAATAGCGAGCATATGGAGTGTGATGTAAATAAAATGAGTGAATTGACAGGAGCATGTGATGCCAAGACAGATACATGAGGTGTATATAGTCCATGGGCTGAGGGCGTATAGTTGTATAGGTGAGTGAGGGCGGAGTTGGGCTGAGTGGGCTGAAATGAATAGTTGGGTATGGTGGTGTATGGTTCCTGACTGTGAAAGGCAACAAATTCCCACAGTAATGTGCTCTTCCAACTGGGCCAAAAGGCCACTATGCCAGGTTATCTGGCATTAGTCTGTGGGCACTATTTAAACAGCAACTTGTTACATGATTCACCATCTTCCGTTTTCAAGTTCAAACCTCAGTTTCCATTCCATCATTCCTTATTCCAATTCAACTCTTAAATCTGAACCTTCATGTTCCAGTCAAATTCAATTATAGAATCAAGTCACCCATTCCTATTCTACAATCCTAATTCTATTTCTCCTTCCTCCAAGTCATCAAAAGCACTCCTCGGGTTTCTAGACCCCCATGCCCAATTCTCTCAGTCCCACATACCCTTGACAGCTCTGGTTCCATCTCCCTACTCTCCGACCTCTGACTTTGCAACTACATGCACAAGTCTCTTATTTCACCTTGCAATTCTTCATTCGTCATTTGACTCTCCGACAATTGGAACTTATGTTCCATGACCTCCTTGCGAAGTTTGTCAACTGACACTTGTAATGTAAGCAGGGCAGAGGTCAATGCAATAACTGGCGAGGGTGCAGGAGGTGCAGGGGGCAGGACTCTGGGAGGAGGCATGACTGCAGGTGGCAGTGAGGGAGGAGGTGGAGAGGATGGCATGGGCAGTAGAGGAGGAGGTAGAGGAGGTGGCATAGGAGGGACTGGGGATGGTGACAATACTGTTATCTGTGGCATCTGTGCCACAGTAGGTGGAGGGGATGACTCTTGAAGAGAGATAGGCAGTGGAGGAGGCAATGGAGAATGTGGATCAGGGAGGAACAAGGGGGTATGCTCTCTGGGCTCCAACCTCAGCCTTTTTGAGAGGCCCACCTCATTGTTTTCTTCTTCCAGCTGTCAGGCCTTGGTTCTACCGATGGTACTGCTGGAACCGGCCAAGTCCTGCAGGCTGGTCAGGGTGGCTTGGCTTCAACGTACTCGTGCGTTGTGCCCTGCCTCCTGTGCGTGCCACTAACGAGAACGGATACTCAGGCGAGTGCCGAGGATGTCGGCCTGAGTAAGGACTTCTGAACAGAAGGAGGAGAGTAGGGAGGCATAAGCCTAGTTGATACTCAGACTGGGGAACTATGTACACGTATCAACTACTTATATAGGCTGAGGGGCGGAATGTGGAATAAGGGTGGCATAAGACATGGAAAAAAGAATAAGGTATGAAGACCATGTGGAGGTATAGTCCACAATGATTATAATAGAATAATGAGAGGGTAAGACAATGAAAGATAAGCGGTGAGATTGTGGGAAAGAAATAGAACAATAAGGAATGGCCGAGAATAAAACAATAGGGCCGCAAGGGAGTGGGAGGGAATAATGATCATCCTGTGGGTAAACGAGTGAGGGGGAAGGAAGGGAGTGTAGGGATAATAAAGAATAGGGTTTGGGGGAAAGGATAATGAACCGAGTGGTGAACCAGGTGTACCGAACCGAAACCGTACATCATGGAATGATGTGAGTGAGGGTCGGTTGGTCGGTACTGCCGAATAAGGTAAAGCTCGATGTATGGTCGTGACACCAGCATACCTTCCCTTGACTGCCTCTTCGACCTCATATTTCCCTTATCCTCAGAATTCTGCTCCTTACCCTTACCCTTTCTCTTACTGGTATCACGACCTCTCTCATTGATACTACAACCTACTCCTCTCTCACCACACCACACAAATGCACCCAAGTCCAAGTCCCTGTCCCACTTCCTTAGGCATGTGTTGCATTGCTTTTCGCAGTGCTAGCATGGCTTCTTGATAATGAATCTGTGAGACCAAGGTGTATGATAGTCCTCTTCACCCAATCTCGCTTTTCAATAATACATGCCATTGAGATCACACTGGTCATTCCTCATTTGAAGACGAGCATACTGCAAAAAAGCAATCAGTAAACAACTCAATTCTGAGGCAGTACTTTACTCACCTTTGTACTTTTCGAATTGGCCCCTTCAGTCCAGGGCACTCACACATTGATATGTTCCTGCTTGAGTAGCGCTTGGCTGCACTCAATGGTTGACAATGAGGGGGATAGGATGGTGACGGAGAGGGTAGTTTCACCCCTGAGGTAGCTGGTGATTGGCGAAGGGTAGAGACCTATAAGCTTCTGCACGTAGGCAGGGTTGATATACAAGGATTCCATTGCATTGAACAGTTACCACTCAAACTCCCTCACGACTTCTCTTATATGCTTTCACATTTCCGAACTCCAATGGGGCCACCATTCTAGAGCTTCATTTCTGCAGCCTTGTGGGACTCAGCCATAAAGGGGGGATACTGTTAGGAACCGTACACTGGCATGCCCAACTATTTATTTTAGCCCACTTAGCCCAACTATGCCGTCACTCACCTATTCAACTATATGCCCTCAGCCCATGGACTATATGCACCTCATGTATTCATCTTGGCATCACATGCTCCTGTCAATTCATTCATTCATTTATATCACACTCCATATGCTCACTATTCCATTCCGTCTTCATCTATGTTTAATGTCCTTTCATTTACATTCCGCTCCACTTTCATTTATTTGCAATTCCGCTCAGTCTCTTATATCCAATCTACTATTATGTTCCTTAGGGTAACTCCATTGGGAATTGGAGTGACACATCACTCCCCAATGTCACAGAGGAGATTATTATTTGGGGTGTAGTATTTCCATTCTCGCTTTTCACGATCCTTGGCTTTCTTATTCTATTATAGGAATCTAATCGACTCCTAGTAGATTTGAAAGT
>QLPG01001413.1:0-18175 GCA_003314385.1 Gomphus sp. MG54 | reverse complement strand
GCTAAACTCCGGAATTTTAATCAAGGTTATTTTCAGCTCCAGCCTGAACGGTGGTGTAGTGAGCCCAAAAAACATCACCAGTGGTTCAAATAACCCTTGATTTGTCCGAAAGACAGCCTTCCACTCATCTCCTTCCTTGATCTAGACATTGTTGTATTATTATTGGACATCCAGCTTTGTGAAGTACTTGGCTCCCTTGAGTTGGTTTACCAGCTCTGGAATGAGAGGGAGCGGGTATTAGTTCTTCACAGTCATTGGATTCAACTTCCAGTAGTCTTGTATGAGTCGGAGGGATCCCTCTTTCTTTTTGATGAAGAAGACCAGAGATGCTATTGGTGATTTGGAAGGTGGGATATGTCCTGTCTGGTTATTCTCCTGAATGAAGGCATCTAGTTCAGCCTGCTCTAATGGGGATATGGGATACACCTTGCAGTTAACTGGACTAGACCCTAGTTCCAACTCAATAGTATGATCCCACACCTTTCTATCAGGGAGCTCATCAAAGGACTCTTTAGCAAAGACACTTTCAAAATCTTGGAGATACTCTGGAATCTCTACCTCTACCTGAGCATTCTTGTAATGAGCCTCCACCAACCTTTGCAAGGTGGCTTGTATAGCCCGGACATACTCTGCTTCTTGTGGTAGCATCACACACATTATCCTGTCTCCTTGTTCAAAGTCATCCAGCAGATCTCCTGACTCATTACTCTACCCATCCCTCTCTTCAGGCTCTTCCTCCTCCCTCCCTTCTTCCAGGAGCTTCAGAAATGGGCCTATCTAGCATTCCTTGACACACCTCTCCATTTCTCGCTCCTTTTTCTATTCATCCCTAACTTCTTCCCAACAGGTGTGACACCTTGTTGGACACCAGCTTATGCTAATCTCTGGGTCTGTCAGTTAATTTCTATATTATATTCCTCCAGTCAGGTAAAACCCAGGATAAGTTTTTGTTTTCCTAGACTAGTGACAGCAAATGTAGTATGTTCTATGTGTCCATTTATGTGGAGGATCACATTGACAATCTCCGTGATAGCCCCAGCCTCATTTGGCAATCCATCTATATTGTAGACTAGGATAGGTCTCTGTAGCTTCTGGGTGGTAAGACAGTGTCATTCTACATAGCTTCGGTCTATAAACTGCCTAGTAGCTCCACAGTCTATAAGGGCAGGTCCAGATTTAACTTCTGCCATATCTATCGTCTGAATCTCCACTTTGATAACTAGGGATTTCAGACTTAGGGTAGTGGCAACCATATACTTTTTTGGAAGTTGCCTTTCCCACTTCTGGAGACCTATCCAAGGTTGTCCTGGTAGAACCTCCAATATCTGTGTGACTTTAGGTAGCTGTTCTTTCTGAAAGGAGGGTGTGTGTTATAGCCCATACCTTCAACAAACCCACACTAACCCCCACAACCACCCGCTCCCGAGACCTTCCGACCGAAAAAGACAAAAGACCTTTTCCGTGGATCCCGTCCCCGTCACGCCCGTCCGAGACACCGCGACTGAGACACCGTTCCCGAGTCCGCTCCCGACCGAGGACTCAATACTTTGATAACCGACGCGCAGGATTATCGCGTACCTCGCTCCCTTGTTCTCTCCTTGTATTAACCCCTTGTACTACCTTTCTCCTTGTTTTATGACTGGCTAAGAATAGTACAAAGAGCGTTACATGTATATAGTCTCACAGTCGACCGGACTGTTCAGTAGTACGAATATCGAATTAGTTCCCCCCCAGTTTCCGATTCATTTCCGGTAAACTCCACCTCCCTTCCGAAATTAGGGACAGACGATCGAGGAGGGCGCAACACATAAGTTGAAGCCAAGTCCCTTCGACCTCGAACCTCTCAGCGACCGGATTGAACCATTCCGCGACCTACCCTAAATCCCCGGCGCCTCCGTTCCCCGTCCGTAATCCGTCCGATCCCGTTCTCGACCTTCGGCCCCGTTACGGACCTTCGCACTAACCCGGAAAACCCCCTTCGGAAGTGCTGGCTAAGCGCCTGACACGCGGACTTAACAGTGTGGGGGTTATGGCACACTCTTCTTTTAGATAAGAGAACCTATTATGTATAGGCAGTGGGGGCACAGGATTCACCTACTGCCAGCTCCAAAATCCTCTTCACTTTCCCTTGCTCCTGCTTCTCCTCTTGCTACTTCCGTTGTTTCTACTGCCTCTTCTGGTGGAGCATCCAATATTCCTGAAAGGGCTAGGAGTTCTGGGAGTAATTCCAACTTCTCTTCCACATTCATGGTCCGAATATCAAAGGACAAGGGACAGTCCTGCAAATAATGCCCAGGCTTCCCACACTGGTGGCAGACTCCTTGAGCAGGATTCCTTGCTTAGGTCCAGTCTACTTCCATTGGGGCTGAGGTTTCCTTTAGCATGACTGGTGAAGGCATCAGGGCACGATGAGTGATTTCTGAAATTCAAGGCAGGGGATTTGGCATTCTTGAGGCTCCTGAAACTTGCTTGGGGGGTACACTTGGTAGGTAGGTGGAAGTCCAGAATTGGCTGCGATGGACTTCTATAAATGCTTCATTAGCCTCTCGGTCTCAGGCAACCCTTCATGCTACCTTGTACCAGCCATCGGGATCATCAAAATTTGGTGTACTACTTCCCAGAAGAGCAACCTTTGTTTGTATCCCCAGTTTGAGGCCTCTGCAAAACTTGATCATAACGATCTTATGATTATGGTATTCTGCTAGGTCAATTAATTCTGTGAACTGATTGATGTATTCCTCCATAGAATCCTTGTCCTGATACCAGCCCATCCCTTCTAGGCATGTAAGGGCAGAGAGTTGTTTGTTTTTTGGGCAGAAGTTCCCTATAAAGTCTGATTCAAAGGCCCTCCAGT
Source organism: Gomphus sp. MG54 (assembly GCA_003314385.1). Taxonomy (NCBI): domain Eukaryota; kingdom Fungi; phylum Basidiomycota; class Agaricomycetes; order Gomphales; family Gomphaceae; genus Gomphus; species Gomphus sp. MG54. The sequence continues at coordinate 15,321 of QLPG01001413.1, read as the reverse complement.
CCAAGTAATAGGGGTGTCCATTCCTTTTGCTTTGAAGGATTTTGTTTGCAAAGTGAGCTGCTCTTTCAGATTTGAAGTAGGAAAGGGCCTAATGTATCCAGGCTTGGTTGTTTAGGAATTGGTCTTTGCAGATCACAAAATAGATGTTTCAGGAGTTGAGGAAAGCCCTCTCTTTTTCTCTGTCCCCATCAAAGTCTGACAGAGATGTGGCCTCACTCTGGAGCTGCTCAGAGGGGTGGTGTTCCAAATGTCTGAGAGGCATACACTCAGTATTGGCTCATCCTCTAAGTCTTCAGATCTCAGTCCTTGATATGTGGAATTACTATTGAGCTTGGCCATGATTACTCTAAGGGCTTTGTTTATTGCAGCATTTGCCATTCAATTTTCTGCTAGTTCTTTCTCTAACCTCTGCAATTGCTCTTCAGCTTCCATGCTGGAGGTAGGGTTTGTGGGGATATCCGTGGTTATCGCTATAGAGGAGGGAGAGTCCGGCATTAGATATGCTCAGGAGTTAGTACTCTGTCAAGCGTCGGTTACTGACGGACTTTGGTACTGCCGAGGGGTGTTGTCGAAAGGTCAGGTGGACTATGGCCAAGTCCTGCAGGCCAAGAGTAGTGGCATTGGCTTCAATGTACTCGTGCATTGCGCCCTACTTGCCGTGTGTGCCACTGTATTTGCAACAGACAGATACTCGGGGGGATGCTGAGGATGCTGGCCCGAGTCGAGGACTTAACAGAAAAGAAGAAGGTAGAAGGGTCTAAGCCTAGTCGATACCCAGAATAGGGAAGTATGTACATCCATGTCCTACTTATATAGGTTAAGAAGCGACATGTGGAATAAGGAATGTGGAACAACAAGGTATGCAGAGCATGTGGTTATTGTCCACAACGAATAAAATTAGAATAAGGAATGCAATGCGGGGATAAAATAATAAAAGACAGGATAATAGAATGTGTCCAAGGATAGGACAATAGGAGGTGCCAGACTATAAGACGAGGCTGGTAACCAAGGGTAATACAAGGGGAGAAAGTGCCGAGGTAGGAGAGATCGGAGGGTGAGGTGGACCGAGGAGTGAGGAGTAGGCGTGGGATGGGAATGAGGAAGGTGACCGATATGTGTATCTGGCCAAGAACAACTCATTGAATGGTTCGTACTTGGTTACTAATGGAGTATTTTAGTCGGTACTGCCGAGTTACCAGATCCTCGGTACGTGTACTTGACATACTCTCCGAATCACTTCCATTGAGTCCAAAGCTACTTATGACTGTACCATAACGCAACTCCCAGTCCTTTTTTAGAAGAGACTTTCCTACTGTAAGGGCAACCCTCTGGACTTCTCCAGAGCTATCTCACAGAGAGGGGCCTAGGCAGGGGGAATCTAAAGTTTAATTACAATTACTACCTATGTTTAGTCTGCGTGCCAGGCGCTTAGCTAGCACTTCTGAAGGGGTTATCCGGGTTAGCGTGAAGGTCCGTAATGGGGCTGAGGACCGAGATGGAAGTTGGACGGACTATGGACAGGGGACGGAGGCGCCGGGAACTTAGGGTAGGTCGCGGAATGGTTCAATCCGGTCACTGAGGTGTTCGAGGTTGAAGGGACTTGGCTTCAACTTATGTGTTGCGCCCTCCTTGATCGTCTGTCCCTAATTTTGGAAAGGAGGCGGGAGTTTACCAGAAATGAATCGGAAACTGGTGGGAGACTAAGTCGATATTTGTACTGGCGAACAGTCCAGTCAACTGTTAGACTATATACATGTGACTATCCTTGTACTATCTTTGCCGGTCATAAAACAAGAAGAAAGGGAGTACAAGGGGGTAAGGTACGCGATAAACTGGTGCGTTGGTTATCAAGATGTGGAAATAGGTTACGGAAATTGGGGTCAGACTAGTGGTGGTTCGGATGGATGTTACAGGAACGGGAATGGGAACAGGAACGGGAATGGGAACAGGAACGGGAATGGGAACGGGAACCACAGAGGGTGATCATCCGTGCTTCGGTGGTCAGGGAGGTTTCGGAAACGGGGGTGGGTGATTGTGGGGGTTGGTGTGGGTTTGTTGGAGGCATGGGGCGTAACAACCTAAATACATGTAGGGCCCTCACCTAGGCAGGGGGAATCCAAAGAAGAAAGTCTAAGGATCCCGTTGCTGGTGAGCCTTTCTTATACCCTTTATGTAAGTGGTCTGTGCACTGGCTTATAAATCTATACATTGGAGTCTGTAGGGCCAACCTCCTGGTACTAAATCTGGGGCTTGGGCACTTATTCCAGGTTCTAATCACCATGCTAAACCCATTCTGCTAAGTCAAAATCTTAGTTGATTATCTGACTGAAGACTGAACTACTGAATGTACAAGATCTTTATACTATTTTCAAATCTACCAGGAGTTGACTAGATTCCTATAATAGATAAGAAAGTCCAAGGATTGTGAAAAGCAAGAACAGAAATACTATATCCCAATCTTAATCTCCTCTGTGACATTGAGGGGTGACATATCACCTCAATTTCCAATGGAGTTACCCTATAAGGAATGGAATGTAGTAGTAGATTGGATATCAGAGATAGAATGGAATTGCAAATAAGGAAAGTGGAGCAGAACATAAGGAAAATGATATTAAATGTAAATGAAGTGAAAATAGATTTGCAAGCATGTAGGGATTGACATAAATGAGTGGAGCATATTGACAGGTGCATGTGATGCCAAGACAGATATATGAGGTGCATATAGTTCAAGGGCTGAGGGTATATGGTTAAATAGGTGAGTGAGGGTGGAGTTAGGCTGAGTAGGCTGAATTGAATAGTTGGGCATGCTGATGTATGGTTCCTAATAGCATGTAAATTAGTTGTTCTGTAGTTAGACAATTAACATCACTCACCTCTGAAACCTTGGACCCTCCAAATTTAGGGATTCAATGAGATCTGGATGACATAGCATATAAGCTGAAGCCAAGCCCTACTCCAAACCTCACAAAGTTACAACCTTACCAAGTATCAATTAAGAACCTCACTACTCGTGTTCTTAACAATCTAAATCTACATACCTCCAGGTCCAGACTAGTGAAGATATGTTAAGGAAGCAGGGCATAGGCCAGAGGTATATAGATCACAGAGATCACTAGCAAGGGATCCTAGGGTTTTTTTCTAGAATTTCCCCAATGCTAAGTGAAGACCCCTCTCCCTATATACATAGAGTGGTAACTAATCTAGGATTTCTCCCCTTGCTAGCATTGTATAATAGTTTACAAAAGGGTGCAGGGATTCCCCTTACACACAGTACTAACAAAGGAGAAATCCTAAGTGTTATAATACTATAATATATACAATCAGAAAAGTAACAGGGAAATCCTCAGAGGAAAACTTAGGATCTGTTGTTAGTGAGCCAGTGATCTATATACTCTTTTTCTATGACCAGCTTCCTCAGCATATCTTATCCTTTGACTAAGCCTGAAGGTATGCAGACACTGTTGTCTGCTGCCCAGACTCCTAGTATATGAACCAAGGTTCTAGGTGCTCAGTTTGGCACATTCTTGCAGGACCAAGTAGTGTTGCCTTAGCTCTGACAGGTTTCCATCTCTGTACACCTCTCTTAGCCCAATTCACCTCTATCCTCAGTCCACTACCTTCTCTCTCTGATCTACACATTTAACTTCAGGACTTTGGAGGCTAGTTCCTATTTTTCCTAAGGATCTGGGTTTAAGAGAGTCTTGAGTGTGAGAGAGAGAGAGAGAGAGATATCAATTAAAGTGCTTGAAGCGCTAGACGCTTATGGTGTACTACTACTACGAGATACATGGTAATGGCAGTGTCTAAGTATCAGAAGGGGAGAGCATATCAGAAGGACTTGGGTGTAAAAATATTGGCCGGGGATGCACAAGAGGGCCAATCCCTCAAAAGTAGGGGGACCAGCAGAAAATGAAAGCCGATCCAGGTTGGAGTGAAGGGTGTCTGTGGTTTTATCATTGGTTGGAGGGTGCTACATCGGTATATTTTTCGAAGCGGCGTGTGGACTGAATGTATGATAAGGTGGCCGGGATGATCTTGGGGTCGCCCAACAGCCGATGAGTGGAGTGGCTGGCCTTCCCTGCCTTGTGTCTGAGCTGGTTGTGCTGCTCTGTGTATCATTTGCAGTGTTTGAGGTAGTGCACTACAGTCTCCGGCTGGCGGCATTGCTTGCATAATGCTGTGTCCGATGCCTTTATCTTCTTAAGGAAAGAGTTGAGGGATACGTGGCCTGTGCACAGTTGTATCAGGATGCTAGTCGCTCTGTGGGGCAGGGAGCTCAATGTCTTATAGATTTGGCAGTTTGGCAGTTTTGAGTCTATTTGGGACATTTTGGTGTATCGGAGTGATTTCAACCAGACTCTCCTCCAGCACTGGAGGACAGACTTCTTCCGTTTGGCCTTCAGGGCTACGATGCTTGCCGGAAGGCGCTTTCTGAGAAGCTCTGGAAGGTCGTTGGTTGGGGTGACATCCCCTCCGGCTGCTCTCTTTGCATGTTCATCGGCCAGCTTGTTTCCTTCAATATCCATGTGGCCCGGAACCCACTCCAAGTGGATGTGCAGGTTACGGCATTTGCGCTTCAGTCTCTGGATGAGCGTGTGGGCTGTATCTAGTAAATATTGTGCCGGCTGGGTCTTGTTATTCTGCAGTGCCTGGATGACAGCTTGATTGTCCAGGGCAATCAAGGCAGATCTAGCGGTTTGATGGGTTTCCAGTAGTGTTAGTGCCAGAATCACACCAACAATTTCACCTTCGAAGACTGTGTGTTTAGAGTCTTTGCCCAGCCTGTATCGAAGGGCCTGCCCATCTTGAGGGGTGACTGCCGCTGCACCGATGCTGCCATCGAGTCCTGATCCATCTGAGAATATTTGGATGTCATCCATCCTCATCCTTAAAGTACTGGCCGCCACTGGCTTGCTGTCTGCAATGTGCGCGGTAAATTGAGGGCGCCAGCTGGGGTGGTGTCTGGTTGAGTCCATTGTCTCTATGGTATCTGGGTGAATCTTGTACCGCCAGAGGAGGTTGTGAATTGCAGAAGGATGCAATCGGGGGCGTCTCTTTGAGCTGCGTTTCACTGCTTTGTAGAGCGGGTGGAGTTTGGGCAGTGTCACTAATCTGAGTGCCTCACCATGGCAGGTGTCATCCAGGCATATCTGGGTCGGTGGGATCCAGGAGTGAAGCTCTAGGACATCTGTGGTGGTCGATCTGAAGGCCCCTGTGATCAATTTACATCCCAGCCTCTGAACCTTATCCATAATTTTGGTGTGTCCTATTGAACCAGTCCATCTTCCTGTGTTGGGGTTCTCGTGCACCGGGGTGTACCATACTGGTAGGGCATACTCGAGCTTGGGGAGCACCATAGATATATAGAGGTGCCGGACATGCTGTTTGAGGAGGCTGAAGGAGGGCCATGTGAGCCGGTTCACGGCAAGGAGGAGGCCTTGGGCTTTCTGAACGGCCTGCTGGACATGTTGATGCCAGTGTAATTCCTGATCAATCTGTACACCCAGGAGCCGTGCCTCACTGACACATTCAATAACTAGGTGGGTCTGTCTATGTACGAAGTTAGGCTGTACTAAATCTTTGCGCCTTATGAGCCACAGGCATTGGAATTTCGAGATTTCGGCTTGGGAGTTGTGGGCCGCAGACCAGGCTGATTGCTTGTCCAACATATCATTGAGCATCGTGTCGCATTCTTCAAAGGTGTTGGCTATGGCCATGAAGAAGTTGTTGTCTACATAGGCACTGCCGTCTTCGTCACCTCCTTGTGGGATGGCCACCAAGCCGTAGCTGTAAATGAGGTAGAGGATCATTGAGGCTGTTTCCCCTTGACCGATACCGTTGTCAATGTCAATGGGCAGTGAGGTGAAATTGTCAACACTCAGCGTGGTTTTCCTATCCTTAAGCATAGCCTTGAAGAATGATACTATTTCGGATGGGTATCCTAGCCTAGCCATGTTTTTGAGTAGCCAGTCCATAACTGCATTGGGGAAGGCGCTTGCTATGTCTAGGAAGATTATGGTTGCAACCTTCCGCTTGCGCCATGCTTCCTTAACCCGGTGAGTCAGATAGAGGAGCGAGTCGACAGTTGTCCTGTTAGGTAGACCCCCAAAGTGCCGGGGTAGGAGCAGGTTGTGTCTGACTGTGAGGTATACTGTGATATCGGTAATTACCCCTGAGATTACCTTTCCCATTGTATCATAGAGTGCAATTGGGCGGTAGGCCTTGGCTATAGTGTAGTTGGGTTTGCCTAGTTTCTGGAGCACAATGGTCTTCCAGGAGCGCCACCTTTTGGGGAAGTATCCAGTAGTGAGGACTGCTAGGAGACAGGCATGCATGCAGCAGGGGTGAGAGGATGGCCTCGCATTCTTTCAGGACCACATTGGGGATGCCATCCTCTCCTGGGGCCTTGAAGGGGCTGGCTTTGTCGATACGGCAGGTGACTTGATGTAGTGCGGGTACAGAGAATTTGAGGGGCAGAGGGTGGGGGTCGGAATCTTTGGGTAGATTGGGGAGGTTGTGCAGGTGAGGTGGGAAGAACAGGTCTGTGAATAAGGCTGCTTTGCCAGCGTCCGTGTGTACTTCCAAGACAATTTGACCATTGGCCCCTTTCTTGAAGAGGGAGGGAATGCGTGCGTGGGACCCATCGGAAAGGGGGTTTTTCGTGTATTTGCCAGCCACCCATACGTCTTTCTCTTTGGCCTCTTCAATCCAGCTCTTCCAGTGATCTGCTTTGGCCTTGCGGAGGGCTGAGATATACATGTTCCTGGCACAATTCAAAGCACGCTTGCTATCCTCCCAACTAGCTGTAAACCTGGTATGAAATTCGTCTCTGCTCTTACGTATATAGTCATGACAGAGCTGAGTGAGGTTTGGGTTCCACCAATGCTTGGAGTAGGGGGTGGACCGCGACAGGGGGACAGACCCTTTAATTGTGTCTTGAATTGCGGTTGTGAGCTGGTCTACGAAACCGTCAATTTCAGGGGGGGGGGAGGGGGGCGGGGCACTAGGGAGACCGGTCTTGGTTAGGTTCTCAGCGAGCATCTGTCGGAATTTGACCCAGTCTGACTTCCTGAAGTTGCGCCTTGGGGTGGTTTGGTATCTGTTGAGCTCCACATCTATCCATGTATGAATGGGTAGATGGTCTGCAGATGGGAGGCGGTCATCCAGGGAGGTGTTGCAGGACAAGACTCGGTGGGTTGAGTCAGCATCGCAGAAAAGGAGGTCGAGGGTGGTCCACGTTCGGTGGGAGTTGGATTGAAATGTGGGGGTGCCAGCAGGAAGTTGAGGTTCCATGTGGTGTTGAGCGAGCAGCTGCATGAGGAGGTCAGTGTCGCTGCATCTGCATAGCCAAGCTTGATTAGGACCCGACCATAGCGGGTTGTGCTTGTTGAAGTCTCCAGCCCAGATGGTGGAGGAGTCGTGTCTGGTAGGGTGTGAGAGATACCAGGATTGTAGATGTAGGAGGACCGTGTCTGTTCCGGGGGGGTTGTAAATATTGTAGACATCTATATTGGTGTCTGCTTGAGTAATTGAGAGTGCTGAGATGACATGCGAGATGATGTGAATCTGAGTAAAAGAGTTGGAGGTCAGTTTTGATGAAACTAGTATGAGAGAGCGGGGAGGATTGCGGTCATCTGGGTCCTGGATGGGGTATAGGGTGTACCAGTGCTGGGATGCTAGCGTGAGTCAAGACCGAGGGTATATGTAGGGTTCTTGGATCAATATTAGGTCCCAGTCTTGTGGGTCAGTGGTGTTGATGAGTAACATGGTGACGTCCTTGGAATGTTTGCAGTTTTGTTGCTTTATCCGTAGTCTGTTGTGGGGTGCATTTTTAGGCATGCTGGCGGCTCTCAAGTGGTCGTGTTCAGACATCGGGGCTCAATGGGGATGTTTCAGGGATGTAATTGATGCGAGGCTGGGATTGGATGGGGGGTGGGGAAGGGGAATGGGGTTGTGTGGAGGTGTGAGATTGTGCAAAGGTGTGGAGTTGTGCAGCGGTACCACGTTGTGGGGTGTATTCAGCATCTGCGAAAGTAAATGGTGTATAAGTTTCATATTTGCCAGTTGCATACTCATCCTTAATAGCTTGAGCTTTGATAGCAGCTTTTGCTGCCAGGAATGTACGTGTCCAGCTAGGATGGTCACCCTGGCAGTTGGCACATCTGGGTTTTTTGGTGTCGCAGTTCTGAGCTGTAGGACAGGGTTGATCATGTGTGCATGAATGATCTTTAGTGGTGTGTGGCCCAGTGCATCGGCCACAGCCTGCCTCCCCTGTACACCCCGTCGCCCGGTGGCCCCAGTCCTAGCACCAGAAGCATTGTGGGGGTCATGGGATGTAGATGCTGACACTGCAAAGGACACCATCGATCGCTAGTCTATTTTCTACAGCTGTGTTTGCCGCTGCCTTTGTTTTGTAACTTATCATAAGCGGGCCGCTTTTGGTTCTGTCATGGGAGTCAGCGCTGTTGAGCCAGGCTATATTGGAAATCTGATAGTCATTAAGCTCATCGTCAGAGTTCCCTCTTTCAAGGTCATTCATGGCCTTTCTCAGGTCATCAGGCTCAGACCAGAAAGTTGTGGGGATGTTGTGTGTCACCACTGCATATGAGTATTTTGGTGTCGTGGCTGCTGGGTCAATGTTTCTGACCCATTTGTCTGAGTGGGCTCTGGCTCTATTAGCGTCTTCTGCAGTTTTGAAGGTAAGCATAAAATTGCCGTTGGCCGACTTGGTGATGCCCCGGAGGGGCTGGGTCATCGGTAGGGCATTGTTTGGGCTGCTCTCAAAATGGTTAGTGATGATGTCACTACAATACCTTGTGACAATAGCTGGCTCCCATTTGAGGATGGGGGCATCTTTTGCAACATTTTTCATCGAGATGAATATTTGCTTCTGTTGCAGCTCTGCAACCATTTTCTGTTTATGGACGTTGCCCTAGGCTGGTGTGATTCCCAGGCCTCGTTTGGCAGCAGTAGCATAGGTGACTCCAGCTGGGGCTGCAAAGGGCTGGCCATGAGCAATGGTGACTGCTTCCTTGATATCGGTCACGGCCTTTTGTAAGTCAGCATTGGTTGCTACCCTTCTGTTGCCATATAAGTGTGAAGCCTCCCTTAGCAGCTTAGCAATGGCAACCAGCTGCGTGGCACCCTCTTTGCCTAAGTTCCACAAGGCACCTCACTTAAAGTCTCCAAATGTTTTGAGGGCTGAGGCTAAGGCAGAAATATCAGTTTTATTACCTTCATTGATCCCTCTTGTGTTTAGGACTGCCACTGGGTCACCTGGATCGATTAAAGGGGTGGGTGACCTAATTGTTCTGCTGTTCGGGATAGTTTGATTGGGTGCCAGAGCCCCTATTCCCTGTGACTGCGAGCTGGCAGGGATATTGGGGGGGGGTCGGCATGGATATGTAGTTGGTGTAGATGTTATAGTGTATGTGCAAACAGAGAAAAAGGAAGAGAGCTTAGCAGTCTTGGGTCTATCCCTTGGTCAGCGAGGCAGAACTAGGCCTGTCGGACCGTGGGAAAGTTACAGGAGGTGGTGGTAAAGGTCCAAGAGCGCTTTCGTGGCGTAAAGGAAGAACTGTCTTGAGTGTGACCCTCAGTTTAGCGTGTTCAGTATGTATGTATGCACATGTGTGAATCCTTTCAGGATCAGTTCAGAGACTGAAACAGGTTGTCCCCTGACAACTCTGCCTATAGGAGTTACCTTTATAATACATCTAGTAAAGTATAGGGGGTTTAAGGGGTGTGGGGTAAATACCACTGACTAAAAAGTATTTACTTCAATTTTGGCACTTACATTGAAAAAGGTCAATTCCAGAAGATTGGAATCAATACATTACATAACAAGTTTCAAATTCAGAATAATATCAGAAAAGAAGAAGCATAGGAGCGCTGGAGAAGAGTACTGTCTCCTCCTTCATGCACCATCTTAAGTCTTACAAGTCTCTTATTTGCCGTTATTATGTCTGGCCTGTTCAGTAATTGTGAGCGTAATGACGGCATTGGCAAGATGAGTGAGTGCACCAACTGACGGCCCCGATTGGCTGTGTTCTCATTTCTTCGATTCGTCAAAGTTCCTGCCCCATTGTATGCCATTTTTAAACACTCTCTAATTATTCCTCACTTATATTTATTCCGCACCACTGCCGGTTTATTACTATCCATTTCCCGGTCCTAATGCTAGAAGAGCACATCTCATACCCCTCCGTGTCTGCTTCATCTAAGTCTTGGGTTTCATATCACAATTTTGCATCCAATGAATTATTTAATTTACCATAGCGATCCCTCAAATAGAATGGCTATTAATGGACTTCCAGCAATAGCTGTTTGTTGATTTTCTGTTCTTCGTCATAATTCCCTTGAGCCTCCATACGCTCCATCTGCCCAAAGTACCACAAGCTTTTGCTTCAGTACAGTTTTTCTGAACCCGGTCAAGGAGACTTCCAAGGACCCGAAGGATGCCGACCTACAACATAGTGGGCCTAATGGCTCCGTACTCCATTCTTCGTGCTTCGACCACGAGCCGCCACCCCAGGAGGGGGAGGGGTTGTATGCATGGAGCTGGCTCTCTTCCTGTTTGTGCGCACGCCTTGCTATACAGCATCTTGGTCGTTTGTGAGTGTACGCAACTCCCTGTGATCCCAATCGCCACTGTCTCCCTCTACATCTGCCTCTGCACCCCCATCATTATATCCAATCCGCATTCCTGAATCTGAAATCAAGGTGATTACACAATTTCTGATAGTCCTCATAGGGATACAATATGGGGGCTGTTGTACAAGTAAGGTATTGTCGCTGCTCAATGCCCTGCTGCCTAGCTAAATTGACACAAATTGACGCCTCTTGCTTTGCGTCTGCATGTCTATGACACGCTTGAGGGTCCTGTTCACCTTGTCACGGCCAATAAGGTTTAAATCTTGAAGCATGCTTCGGCTTTTCCCAGCCCAGTTGATAGTATGGTCCTTTAGTTTCTGACTTGGACACGACTGCACTTCCTTCGCATTCGTCGGTGAGACGGCCGTGATGCCATGATAATGCTAAACAAGACAGGGAGAGCACGGGCAGGCAGTCAGGCAGAACGACACACGTGGCGCAGTCATTTCCGCCGTGTTGCACAAAAGAGGCAGTCACGCAAGACTTAATAGACATGTAAACTTACAACGGGAGCATGACCGTCCCTTGCCACGCCGTAGCCGGGAACACGATGGGGAAACTTAATGGAAATCTTGGGATGCATCGCAATATGGTGCTGGCGAACATTCTGCCCTGATGCGTTATTTTTCTCGTCCAGGCATACTGGCGATGAATGGATGAGTTTTCCCTGATAGGTAGGGTACGCAGTATAAAATGACGGTGACGGTACGCGTCAAAATGGGAGGCTGGTGTTCGCTTGGTGATTTCTTGATTGTTTCTTCCTGGGTGAATATGCTCAAGTTGCTTGACGAATAATAGTTTTTCAAGATGATATCTGAGGCATTAATAGTTAATGCTGAATGCTTCATCCCGTTATCTTGGAGTTGCATGATCTCAAGCCAGTCATGACTCTCTACGGGTTCCACTTGTTTTCCTTACTTTCCAAGATCTTCATCCTACATTAGTAGTTTGAACGTGCTTAAGCAGGAAATGAAGTGGCGCAGGACATTGAGCGCGTTGCTACCGACACGTCAGTCCTCCAAGTTCATTGATAAGATAATACATCCGATTTGACCCCAAACCAGCCAATTTTAATACGGATTCTGGGGTCTGCCCTTGGACTTAATGGACGTGCCGCAAACCTGCTACATTCTCTTGGAGCTTCAAAATCAGTACTTGATAAATTGAAAATGTTCCAGCTCTACTAGAGCTTTGACCCTTAAGTTGGGGAAGTGCAATCGGCGTACCGCACATATAAGATATGTACACAGCCACACGTGCGCACGCCGTCCACGGTCATCCGTGTATGAATCCGGTTAGTTGGCAGGATATGCACCTGCAGGAGGAATCCGGATTGTCTAGTCTGGAATATAATATGTCCTTATTATATATTTTCCATGTTCAAATGAAGCTTGACAACAATTGCTTCTGTATTCAATGCTGAGCATGGTTTGATATTCACCAGAGCGACACAATTGCTGCTGCTCTCTTGATCCTATGAGATTCTGCAGGAAATGCCATTTCCGACCTGTAAACTTGGTGTATTGCAGTGCATTCCAATTCTGCGGTCGAATCTATATGCGAAGGTCGACACGAGGTAGAAGGCGGGAGCAGTGTGAGAAGAGTTGCGATGGTATACCATCTGGAGGTTGTGTTTGGGAACCTCCGATGATGGATGGTGTTCGAGGCGATGATATTCGCCAGGGATTGCTGTTCGGTGCTTCCCTGCGTGCAGCGTATTTTATTCTGGGCTTTCTGGGTTGGATACATGTCGACTAGCCATTCCATGGATCCTGGTAATGAGGCCCGGACCCTCCCGCAGCTACCTCACGATGGAGGATTACGTCATCAACATGACGTTGATGTTGCCTGGCCGCAGTGGCCTGTGACTGTAGAGTCCTGTGGGCGGTCAACGCTGGTGGTGGGCCGTGTGCCGGTAAGACGTCTGAATCAACAACATTGCTTTCCGTTTCTTTCTCTTCCTTCACCACGACGTTGCATCCGTGCGCCCGAACATTGCATGTTCCAGCCGCGCACAGGGAACTCTCTTGCGACGGGGGCTACAGTAGATACTCCTACTGTCCCCCGTGTCTTAGATATTTCCCTCGACGCCGTAGGGAATCTCAAGCAGGGTGATGGCGTCGCCCTGGCGGGTCTCTGTACTGGTACGTATCGTTGCTTTTTATCATTCTGCTCCTGTACATATTCCCTACCTTGTCCCCCTTGCACTGGCAACTCGATTGATCAATGATTGACGTCTATCTTTGTTGCAACTCAGTTTTTACAAAAGCAAGTACCGCTGCTGCTCTCACCGATGGACCACGTCTAGAGAATCTGGCGTGGCGTCTGTGGGGACGGGCCCGTGTCCCTACGCCAGTGCCGGGACTGTTACTCAAACCGTTCACCCCAACACATCCCCCGGCACATTCCCCAGCCCAACCCATCCCCGCGCTATCTCCGCACCACTCCCCCACCCTACAGACACACTCAGTACCTCCTGGTCCCAATCTTGCCTCATTCTCTTCACCGGCGTCTAGGCCCTTTATAACCGTTTCTCCCGTTACGTCTTCAGCGGGTCAGGGCCCGTGTCCATCCACGGCTGTTGATCAAGTCCCAGCACTGAAAAACGTCACCACACCGGATATTACGTCTTCATCTGTGTTTATCTCTGCATCGGGCGAATCCTTGGCTTCTGTTTCCGAGGTTGCCGTGACGTCCAACTCCGTTACGCCTGTTGGACCACACAGGGCATCAGACACACCGGTCCACCGCCACCACTACCACCACAATCACCTTAACTTGCATCCTCCTCATCAGTCCATTCGTCCGTTTCATTTACACTCGACTTCACTGATTCACCCACCCGCTGGTTCGCACTTGGATCACCGGCGCCAGTTGGGGGATCGGGACCTCCCGGCGCTCGTGCCTGAGGGTCTGTCAATGAATAATCCCGGCATATATACAGCGGCTACTCCTATAAACAAGGAGGCCGCCCTGTTTCGGTCAGAGTCGGTCCCTGGCATCCTCCAGCACGTCCCCCAAGATGCGGACCGTGACGCCCAACGGGACGAGCGTCTGCATCACCACCTCCACATCACCCTCCCGGCGTCGGACACACGGCCGGATCTTGGTCACTGTGGGAAGCCGCCGATGCGAGGTCAAGAGCTCAGCAAGCACCAGCAAAAGCATGCGGAGTCTGTGGCGTGCCAAGAGACCGCCACGCACGTTGTCTACCCGGATCACCAGGAGGCAGTGGCGGTGGGCGGGTGTCTCACTCCCGGTCTTACGCCTGAGTATGAGCGTGAAAGTGATGCCTGTGGTATTACAGTCCCACCAGAGCCAGATTCGTGTGGCGTGTCGAAGCTTGTCGATCCATCTCGGAGTGCCATGAATACTTCTGCACAGGACTTGACCGCAGCTGCGACCATGCATTTTGCAGTTCCTGCACCTGCACCCGAACGATTCTCCACGTCCCGCCCTCAGGGGCAAGGCGCACCCACCCTCGCCGGCCTTATCAGGCGGCTTTTTGGGGATATGGATACGGATTTGATGTTCAAGCTTAATCAGTCAGAGACTGGCATCCCGCATGCTCAATCAGACTCGCCATTGTCTAGCCTTACCACCACCTCGTCGACATCTACCGCCACTTCTGTATCACTTTCCTCACCCGCAGTCGCAACAATGGCATCGCCACCCCCCTCATCAGCCACCCTCTGCTCCAGTGATTCCAATTCCCTCATGTCAACTAACCCCTCCATCATCACAGATGTTGCACCTGCCTCGCTTCAATACACCGCCTCGACACCCCTTTCCGCATCAGCGAGAGCGTCGCCCACTACTTGGGTTGCTCTTTCATCACCTTTTCCCACTGTAGTGGTGGTGAACCCAACGCCGCACCCCACGCCACCCGCGACGCCGTCTCCACCCCTCGACTGGCATCCGTATAGGAAGTATGACAATGACAGCACCGATGAGAGTTCCTCCAACACGCACGCCGATCCTATTATTACTTCCTTCAACATTTATAACGCCTCCGCTTCGGCCTCCAAGCCATCATATGACGGAACACTTTCGAATTCGTTATCGGACCTGATGAACGGGCAGCTCGCCACGCCGACAAGCATCAATGGCGACGTACGGTGTGAAGAACCCGAGTTTTTCGCTGTCGCATATGATAATATCAGTTCTACTGGCAATGAGAATTTGGTGAGTGTTCGAACGTTCTCTCGGGATTTTTTGCTTGGCTATCTTTCATTTTTTTTTGGTTCCTGTGGTTCAGCATCTTTCCTTTATCTTGTCTTATCTCGGCGATTTTTGTCGTAGTCTCACAATGATCGCACGTTTGATTCTACCCTCGGCTTCGTTTCACCGGTTAATTTGCCGGGCGATTTTTCGGTTGATGTGTCGGGGGATCTCTCCCGAGCTGATCGACATTTTCTTCTGCGATTCCATGCTGTACCAGGACTCATGTACCTTTTTACGATTGATCATCTTCGTGATTAGGCCTTTTCTTGTGCCTTATTTCACCGATCCAATGCCTTTCAAATTTATCTTCGATATTATTCATTTATTCATTTCATCCTTTGGCTATGGTGAGGATGTATCATAAGCTTACAACTTTCTTTGATAACAGGGCTATGCTGTTCGTGTAACACACCCTTGTATAAACTCAGAGAAGGGTTCGGAGGA